>LPNX011003654.1:0-58924 GCA_001517045.1 Pseudotsuga menziesii
ACGCATTCCAAGAGTCACACAAGTTAAATTATGATGAAAAAGCCAGTAAACAGTGGAATCTCCGTGTCTAGTGTGACAGAAAAACCTGCATGCAGCTTCATCCATAATTTTTAGTGAATAAATAAGGGTTTGAGAAAGTGTTGGGCAATTTAAAAAAAATTAGAATTTAAATTAAAGTTTATAAACTTCTCCAATAAACTCATATTTACATAT
The DNA here is from genome assembly GCA_001517045.1 of Pseudotsuga menziesii. Classification (NCBI taxonomy): domain Eukaryota; kingdom Viridiplantae; phylum Streptophyta; class Pinopsida; order Pinales; family Pinaceae; genus Pseudotsuga; species Pseudotsuga menziesii. The sequence goes on from LPNX011003654.1 coordinate 214, forward strand.
ATGAATTCTCTTCTTGGTGCTTTATATACCATCACCATCTTCATTCCTTTTCTCATTCTGCACTAACTTTTGTACTGTACTTTATGCAATCAATGATATAGCCTGAAATATCAATGAAAAACAATAATATGGAAAAACATTACTTCTTTGGGAGATTTTTGAGTGCTCTACTTCTGCTCTGTGTTCTGCTTATTTTGCCATGTGGGTGGGCGTCATATGGGCTACAATGCGACCCCATTGCTGAAGAATGTGATCTCGTTAACAATTTCAAGCTATTGACACGAGACCGAAAATCAGGCTAATTGCAAAATGGTTCATGTCACTAATTATAATAAGAACCAATATTTCATTCGCGTGTAATAATTAAATTATGTCATATATATCAAGTGGAAAGATAATTAATGTCACGAATTAACCAATAAAGCTAAATATAGGGTTAAAGCTATGTGCCATATTGGTCCCTCTAGTGATAACTTGGTAATGTCATATTATTATATCCCACCTATTATTATATATAATTAAAATGCTAACAATTAAAACACTAAAATGAAAGAAGAGGAGAAATAATGATTATATGTAACAAATTATCCTATGGGAATAGGAATTTATGATTAATTGTTACATAATGCAGATCAATATAATTATTGGGGTTTTGAGTTCCACCATAAGAACAAGTGACAAATTGATTTTTCTAGGTGTATCAATGCAAGGTTAAGTTTTTTCCTCGTTGATTATATGATATATATATAAAAAACATTCAAGTTTATTAATCTGTCTTGTACCCTCCCAATCATCCTCATTGTCAAATTTTGGTATATCAAATTTTATTGTGTGTAAAATCACCAAAGGTACCCATGTTGGATGCATGATGTGGTGGAGAAAAAGAAAAGTGTGAGTTTGGGCTACTTACCCCTATATTCCTTCTTTTCATTGATTCGACACCACCATCGAGCTAGTCATGGTTCTTGTCCCACTCATTCATTTTGTGCTCTACACTCTTCAAGTCCAATTCCACACATATTATGTAGAAAAAAACAAGCTTCCTTTTGTCTCTACCTGATCAACGTATCAACCCACTTTATCCCTAATGGCTTTAAGGGTGCTTTCATCCCATAATATTGAAAGGAAGATGTGGCAACCTAACCCACATAGGCACCACTACGATCTCCTCTTTTGGATTGAAGTCAATAGACCAATCAGAAAGAAATAGACCCTTATATCCCATGAAATAAGGTATGAAGTAAGAGATTAGGTCTTGCTGGACCTACCTATTTTGAAAATTAAACACATAATATCCTCGACCACAAGCAAAAGAGAAACACTAAACTTGAATCTTGGGATCCTAATCCTCTATTACCCATGATTCTACAAGTTTTGGACTCAGCCAAAGGCTTGTAGATTTTCCAATCAATGTGCACTTAACCAAAGTAAGATTTTTTTTTTCCTTGGCTTAGGCGTCCAAGGATCCAATTGGGGGATTGCATCCATCCTCTTCATGAATCTATTTCGCACAAGTTGAGTTCCTTTGGGAAGCTTCAAAGAGAGTACCAATGAATTAAACACTTCATGTTAGATTTTTATCCATTAGACAATATTATCTTAGGACTTATTTGAGAGAATATGGAGGTTTTTGTAGAATAACTTCAACTTAAATGGGTCTTGTGTAAATGCCAATATTGGAGGGTTCTATAATAGCTTCAACTTCAACAAATTCTGTAGCAATTTCAACTTCAATGGAATATGTAGCAATATTGATTCTAGTTGTATTGTAGCAACATCAATTCCAACTTGATCCATAGAAACATCTTCAAATCCTTTATATATATCATTAGCACCACCTCCATGCAATGCAAAAGGTGGGTGTGTTGCTACTGTTGTACTACATACTAGGCAAATCAAAGTATCCATGTTTAGTGTGGGCATCCAATGTTCCTTTCATTACTACACAACACTCAATTTATGGCATGGCCCTTTAAATAAATTTAATTTAACTTTATCTTATTACTTTTAGCTTGTGTTTTTTTTTCAATTTTATAAATTTAATATTTGTTACTTTTATACTTTTTATTTTAAGTGTAAGATTTTTCTCATTAAAAATATTTTAATAATACTATTATAATTATTTAAATAAATTTATATTTTAAATAAATTTAAAATTTTTTCGTCATCACTTATTGGATTCTAGTGATCTGCATGATTCCTAATTAATTAATTCTTGAAAAATAATCAAATAATTAACTAGATTTGAGTTGATTTTGATGACATGAGATTTGCTACATCTCCTCAAGCGTTGACCTCTTTCCATACAATCTGGGATATGGTTGTCACTTGTTTATCTGATCACCACCTCATCCTTTCATTGCTAATGTTTGATCTTCTAATCTAGAGAGCTAATGTTTGACCTTCTAATCTAGAGTACTCTATTAATTTCACCATCACAAGTTGTCTCTATTCAATCTGCTGCTACATATATGTTGTTTACATTATCAGGTCAGGAAAACATGCTTAATTCCTGCATCTAAAATCAATTCCTGCATCTAAAACTCGAAGAAGAATGATAGAAAATTTCTTTCACTGCTAATGTTTGACCTTCGAATCTGGAGTACTCTGTTAATTTCACCATCACAAGTTGTCTCTATTCAATCTGAGATATATAATGTGGAGAACCCATAAAACTAAAATATAGCTTATGCTCTCTGAGGATAAATCACATCTACCGAGTACCAAAGGGATATGATCAGCAATCTAAAAGAGGCTGCTCCATGAGCAGCTAGTCAACAATCGAAACGAGGAGTAAGCTCCTCCGTCCAAACTCAAAAGAGCTGAAAAGAGTCCTGCGAGATCAACTGATCCTCCAGATATTCAGAGTAACAACCATAACCCTGAGCAAAGGTGAGAGAAGTTTTAGATAGTCGGTTAGCAATCCGATTATGTTCTCGGTAGATGTGAATGTAAGACAGATCCTGAAAGCTGTTGGACAGCTTTTTTGTCTCCCGACACCAGTGAAAGAGATCTGGTGGGGAGAGAGCAGTTAAACCCTTAGCCCAGTTGACAATGACTTGAGAGTCACCGAATATATGGGAAAGGGGGAGCCCCATCATATGGGAGGAATGTAGCAGGGCCCACAGGCCCATTAATTTCGCTTTAGTGACAACATAGACCTTCATATATCACCAAAAACAACTATAGACTATATACATACACATTACAAGGAGATCATATAAGTAGGATTCAATAGGTCTTGAATCAGATAGGAAAGTGTTTTGAAATTTAATTAATAATGATCTTGACTTATAGTTCTGAAGATGCTTAGAACATTCACAAAGAGAGACCATCTAGATTTTGATCATCATTGACTCCAACAACTCAATCCAAACATCCAAATTTTTTATATCCAAGAAAGAAACAATAATTATTAACATTTAATTTGAATATACTTTAAGGCTTTAGCTATGGGTGTATCATAATCTAAGAGGTGGGTTGAACTTCTACGACATGCTATAAAATAAATCTAATTATCAAGTTCTATGGATCTAGATCCATGGTAAGCATCAACAACATTTCAATCAACGATTTTCATTGGGACTTATTAGAGGTAGGATAATGTGCTTTATTACTTCCTCAAGCTATGACATGAGGCTATTTCTCCTTTCTACAATTTGGACAAGCAATATGTTCAAACTTCAATTTTAGAACTTCAATGAGTTCCTTTCTATATGTAATAAGTTCTCACAAGAAAATTATATTTTTATGCAAGGTAATTCTAGTGGTTTCGTTTCATATATACACCATGGGATCTACACCATCAAACTAACTACATTTCAATTTCAATGTTTTATTGATGACTTTTTTTAGATATCAATACATTTATAAGCTATTATAAACTAGTGAAACTCTTGTAATAACCATCTAGTATGTTAATGAGGACTCTAGGTATTTGAATTGGTTCTCTTGTCACTCTAAGTTTATATTCTTCAATGTCCATATATATACTAGTAATATTTATTTTAATTTGTAATAAATTTTCTTAGACATACAACAATAATAGACACCATTTTAAAATAATATTTTTTAATAAAAAATAAATATATCAAACTTTAATTTAAAATTTTTCTTATTATATCTTAAGTTATGAAAAAGGTTTTCTTATTTTTTAGGATATAATTTATTTTAATAAATATATACTTTACACGAACCAAATTTTTTAAAGTCTTTACATATTTAATCTTTTTATCTTATTTTTATATTTTATATTTTAATAGTAACAATATCAAATCAACAACAGCAAAAAAAACTCCTTCAAATTAGTCCTAAAGCTGGTGGCAATGTCAATGTCGGGGACATTGCCACCACGTGGCTCTTATTTTGATAATATAGCATCTCATTTTGGCTATATATTATACATCTTATTTCATATATCCAAATTATCATATATTATCATATAGCTATGAAGAAGCAGAGTGAAATTATAATAATATTTACATGCATATAGGGATAATTATGAGTTAGCATGTTAAAAAACCTAATAACCATTTTGTATTGTATTAATGTTTAATTGGATGGTAAATCAAGAAAGTGCACCATAAATAGAGTTATTAGAATTTAAATGTATGAGAAATTATATATATATAAACAAACCATATTTGTACCATCAATTTATAAACAAACTTATGTGACCATAAAAAAAATAAACATGGTCTTCGAAAATGATGAATTTAAAAAAAGAAAAAATAAACAATTTAACAATATTGTCTGTGACAATAAAAAAATAAACACATTTTTGAAAACTGCGGTTATGATTTTTATTTTTTATTTTTTTATAAAAGATATTAGAGAGTATATCATTTAATGATGGACCCTTAAATACGTCGAGATACTTTGAACTCAACTTTGGCCTCTTACTGGTATTGAAATAGCTGTAAATAACTTGTAAATCTTATTCTCCATGTATTAGAATTATTCTTCAAATAAACATTGAAAAATAAGTGAACAATATAAAAAAAAAAATTAAATGTTTTTATTTGAGAATGGTAATTAATTGTATTTTTAACATTATGATGTTGTATATGTAATATTTAATAGAAGTTGTTTATTAATTGTAATTTAGGTAGTTGGGAAAAATGAATTCTATCTTATCTATCTATATTCAATTCTTATAAGTAACATATTTATTCTTGTTAAACCTCTATATAACAAATGAGTAAATAAATAAAACTATGTTTGATTTTGGAAGGCTTTGACAATAAGCAATAACAAAGTTGTAATAATGCATAACTTGCTAATTGTTGAAATGGCCATCGAAAATAGCGTTGGAAGTAATTCTGGAAATAACTTTAATATTATTAATGTTTTTAATATTTTAGTGTGGATCCCACAGTCGTGATGTGATGTGACTGGTTGGATCTGTATATTTTAGTATGGATTTCGCAGTCGTGATGTGATGTCAGTAGTTGGATCAGAACCAGACATATTACAATTAAATAAATTTTCATTAATTTCACATGGTGTACCCTTTGTCTTCAACATCACATGGCGTTGTTTTAATGCTCCACCATCGTTACCAAGTACCATGTTCTTATGTTTGAGACTCTGCATGTAGATATTTTACAGCCATCAGATGGAGTTGTTTCATTGAGACCATATTTACCATGTTCGTATTCGAATTTGGTAACTATGATTGAGACGTTACATGAATCCATTTTATAATGAGTTGATTTAACATATTGACTGTTTTTTTAGATTTCAATCACTGAGGTTTGATAGTGTGTGTTTAATCTTTATATAGGTTAAAATTTTGGGGTAGAATATTATATATGATTTTATTAGATTGTATAAGAATGAGACAACTGTATTGTTTAAATGGATTGTATGTTTTTCTTAGATTGCATAAGAATGGGACATGCTTAGTGTCTGGAAAGATTTATGCATCCTAATGTGTAGTCTCTGTGAGAGTGGAACTCTATATGGGAGTTAGGAGTTGAGCTAGTGTGCACAAGGTTTAGTCAAACTCCATTTTGTTGATGGGAGTTTTGTAATGTGCAATTAGTGTGACAGTCAAACTCCTAATAAAATCATCTGAACTCCTAATAAGCTCCTCCAAAATCATGTGATAATTGCACTTAGTGGTGTGGTAATGTGCAGTCTATATGACAGTGAAACTCCATGTGGGACAATTAAACTCCCTTTGGGAATTGGGAGTCAAGTAAATGTGCACAAAGTTTAGTCTAACTATCATTTGGCAACTCCAGTCAAACTAACGCACAATAAATGTGACAATAAAACTCCTAATAAACTCCTCCATCTTGCACATAAAAGTCCAGCTTATATGCAACATGACATACATTATAAACTCTAAAAAAGAAACATAACCATAAAGATTGGAGGTAACTTGATGTCCAATGAATCCATTGAGGCTATCACACCATATGATATCTTGGGAGGAGTTGAGTTATTGTCCACTAAATCCGTCGAGTCTGACATCATGGGAGGCAAGGAGTAGAGTTATTGTCCATTGAATCCTTGCTCGACGGGCAAGGAGATTTCGATGAGTCATTTCATTCTGCAAGAGTTTTCGGTTCGAACTTCCCATATGCACTCTAGTGATACAGGTATGTGGCAGTATTGTATTATAGTCATTAATAATAATTATTTGCTATTGTATTATAGTCATTTTAATAATAATTATTTGCAAGATATCACAGTGCAATTTGAGAGGAGACGTCGACAGCAAAGAGGGACCTTTAAATTTGACAGATATTCCTCCATGCTTATATCAAACATATTCTATGTGTGTTTACATATGTGGCTCAGTTCGTCTGTATATTCTGTATGATATTTTCAACGGGATTCCTTTGTTATTTTAGTCTCCTTTGGTATTTTAGGGCTAAGATGAAAATGACATGCATGTATTTCCAGATTTGCTTCTAAGCCACAATTCACCCCAGATGTACCCATTATTTCTCTTTGTACCAAAACTCTTCTTGGTACGTTCTTTTGTTTATTCAGGTGTTCCCTCTTCAGGCTTATGTGCTCTCGTCCGAGTTGTTTCTTTGGTCACGACCTTCTTATGTAAACGGTGTCACTGCTACAAATTCCTAGAGTGTCACTTCTGGGTTCTCGAATCTCTATTGGGCGATGCGCGGATGGTGGGTTATCGTGATGTTTCATTCTATTACCCTCGGGACTGTCTGCCGCTTCCATATGCCAACATTTCTCGTCACTTTGCGGATGATTGCAAGCTAGGGTTGCCTCTATTTGTTGGACTATAAGGGTGTGCAATAATGACATGCTACCTTCCTTTGCTTAAGATTCTGTCATTGCTCCTACGCAGCTACCAACCGTTGTGAACTGCTTTCCCGCGTGGACTTTCTCTCAACTTCTTTATTAGAGTCGGTGTGCTGAGTCTGTCAAGCAGCAGGTTCCTCGCTCAACGCAATCATTCCTTTAGTTGCCATATATCTTTTTCTTCACCGTTATTTTCAATGAAAATATGACTTTCATGATTTTTTTAAGAACTTAATTATGTTATTAATTCGCATTTCAATAAACATTGCACTCCTTTGTGATCTACACATTGATCTAATGGTAGAGATTTATGGCTAGAAATACTTAATCTGTTGCAGGTCATTTAATACAGCTTGTTATCTCATCTTTACCATAAATTTTGGGTCAGCAATACGGTATCAAGCCTTTTACTGCCGCATTAAATAGATTGTTAAAATAAGGTTGTTTCAATTTCTTTCATCTGTTGGGATAATTTTCCCAATACCTTCATTGCCATTTCCTCCACTCTCGTCTCTCAAATAAAGTTAAGCTACCGTTGTGTCTGCATCCCAATCATAAATGATTAATAGGTTAATGATTCATAGCTAAAATGAATAGTTAATTGTTTTAGCCTCATCTCGTTCACTCTCATCTGTCCTGTAACATTAAGCTGTCGTCGCGTCACCATCACAATCATCGATGATTAATAGGTTAATGATTCATAGCCAAAATGAATATTTAATTGGTTTAATAAAATGGATAAACATCTCTTCCACTTTCATCTTTCCCTTCCAATAACCAATGATAGTAGGGTAGCGATTCATGGGTAAAGTGAATAGTTAAGTCGTTAAGATGATAGATGTATATATCTTAGAATTTTTGGGTGGACTATTATCTATGCTTTTTCATCTATATACTAGAATGACACAAGTGTACTATCCACATGGATTCTATGTGCGTACTCCAAAATTAAACAAGAATGAGACACGTGTACTATCCACATTGATTCTATGTGCATCGCCCAAAATTAAATGGGAATGAGACAAGCTAGCAAAAACCTCCAGGACATGTTCTTGAAGGATCACCTTTCCTTTACTTATTTTATATCCTAAAAGTTCAATGTCATTTTTGCCAATTTCCATTTTGGATTTTGACAAAACCAATCCATGTTTGAAAACCAAAGAATAAAATTCTTGAAGATATTTAAAATGTTCCTGCAAATTGTTGGAACAAATAAGAATATCATCTATGTACACTAATGCCCATTTCTTTTCTCTGAAGATATCTTCCATTCTTTTTTGGAATTCTGATGGTACATTGTTAATGCCAAATAGAAGGACCTTCCACCCATGAGGAACAACAAAGGCAGTTTTGTACCTGTCTTTTGCTTCAATTCCAATCTGGTAAAAACCAGACTTCAGGTCAAACTTGCTAAAAATGGTGCATCTTGCTATTCTTTGCAACAAACTAGATTTATCAGGCATAGGGTAACGGATTGGTTCAAGGATCTTGTTCAAGGGTTTAAAATTCACAACCAGTTTGGGTTTTCCTATTTTTATCTCACAATGTTTATTGACAACAAATGCTCGACATGCCCAAGGGCTCTTAGAAGGTTATATAAGGCCTTTGTCCAAGAGTTCTTTGATTTCATTTGCACAAAATTCTCTTTCTAAGGGAGACATAAGGGCAGCAGAGGCTTTTTTAGCTTTTGGATTTTCTAGGGGGTTAAAAGGTAAGGAAACAAAGTATTTTTCCCTGGTCCAAAATGCATTAGGTGACTCTAAGGTGCAATCCTTCTCTAGTTTAGAGGAAATTTCGGAGAGGGTAGATTCTTTGTGCATTTCTGCATAGGCAATGTATCTTTCCATTTTGAACAGTTCTGCAAGACTGAGAGTGGGGTTGGATTGGGGAACAAGATTCTTACATTTGTAAGAAGCAGAATAGTATAGAGGGGTGGAAACTCTTCTGCCATTTATTGTACAAGAAAAATTCATATTGGGCTCATCAACTATAATGGGGCTGACTTTATGCAAGAAGGGTGATCCTGTGATGCAATCTTCTTTTAGGTCGTCTAGTCTATTAAGATGCAGAACTTCTTTTATTCCATTGATGCTTATTGGAAAATCTGGAACTCGTCCTTTGAGCTGTACAAAAGTTCCTTCAATGGCTACACCATGTTCATTTCTTTTTTCCCAGTAAAAAGATGGTATAAAATTTCCTTTTGCCAAATTCATTTGGAAACCTAAATCTATCAAACAATCAAGCTCATAAGATTTGAATTCAGATGGACAAAACTTTATTTTAATGAAATATTTAGGATCAGTGAATAGTCCTAGAGATCCTAGTGATGGTTCATCATCATGACAGTCTTATGTTCCTGAATCACTAGTGTGCTGAGAATTTTTTAGACTTTCAGCAGGTTTTGGTGACTGTAATGCTTCGGCATAGGCTCTACACAATTTTCTTCATCAGAGGACTAGTCTCTTTCTCTTGTTGTTATTTCAAGCATTCTTTTCAATTCCTCTATTTCTTTTACCAGCTTCTTTAGGGAATACTGCTTATCTTTGATCTTTAGTCTTAGCATATTTTCTTTATCTTTTCTGAACTTTTGTCTATCCTCATGATGATCAGGATAGCCTTTGTATAAATCAGCAAGCTGGTAGAATGATGGATTGTTGCTAATTTCTAGAGAGACAGATTTTTCTTTTTCTTCTGAAACTTGTTCTTTTTCTTTTCTTCTTGTTAAAAGTTTTCTTCTTTCATCTTTCAGATCTTGCCTTTTCATATATTGATAGACTGGGGTCTCAAACAATTCTTTGTCAATTTCAGCAATCCTAAATTCTGAGGAGACCTTAGGCGGGTTCAAAGAGAACATATAAAAATTGAAATCAGGAGGACGAGAGCAACCTCCTAAATTTGCTTCTTCATCAGAATCGGAAGAAGAGGAGTGAGATGAGTTTGGATCAAATTTATCTAAGGCAGGGTCGAAATTAGAGGAATCTCCTTCTTCTCGTAAGAAGACGATTTCACCTTCAGGGTAGTCTCTTGCTACACACTAAGCTAGATCCCAACAGGATGGATCTAGGTCTTCTGAAAACATGGCAGCAAGTCTAGGATTTTTATTTTTATTTGGGCATTTGTTAGCCTAGTGACCCTTTTTACCACAGATGAAACATTTTTCTTTATCTACAGGTTTAGATATTTTCTTAAAGTAGGGTTTCTTTTGAAATCTTTTTCCTTTTTTATGCTTGCATCCTTTGTCTAGATGAAATCTAGGTGCACTAGTATATTTGGGCTATTGTTTCTTCTTACAACTACATGATTCACGCCTGAAGTGTCCTCGGTTGTGGGCGCCACACCCCCAATCTGGAATTTTTGCAACATCTTTACAAAAACTCAGGGAAAACAATGAAAACTGTCGCTTGAAATATTTAGCCACTCTTTTCTCCAGACAATGTTCTTGCCAAGTTTCCATGATGAATCCATGCAATTAGGCAAGGGAAAGACTTGCCAAATGGATGTTTTTATCTTTAAGGTGTTGTTCAACAACATCAAGAACATGGCCAGGAAAGGTTCTTAACTAACGTTTCAGATATGTGGGCTTATCAACATTGCTAGAAGAAATCAAGAATTTTTGCATATAGCAAAAATATTCTTCACTCTTATTTAGGTCACAGATTATGGCTGACATAAATAAATATGCAAGATGTTCATAATCTTCATTTTCACCGGGACCATAGAATTCTTTACCAAGGGTAGTAAGAATTTGTTGGCCCGCATCTTCTGCATTCAACATTTCTTCCCTGGCTTCTTGGGGAATCTAGCGCCACCATTCTGAGGCTAGCCCTGAAAATCCGGCAACTAGCTGGAGTGCTAGTTGTTCGTGAGTTATTGTATTGTCCTATGTTCTTTTGTACAAGACCCAATTTGATAGAAGCTGGATGGCAGATCTAATTTGGGTGCGGGATTTACATTGTATCACTACAACAAAAAATGGATTTAACGTCTCTTTTTGCATCCTTTTTTGCATCTAGACCATGTTTCAATATATTTTTCTTCATTTTTTGAACAAAATGGCACAATTTCATGGGTTGGTGCTATTTTAGGCGTTTTTTGTGTCCTTTTTCTAAATATGGCGCAAATTGCGGCGTAATTTGCATCGAGTTTTGTACCTGGTTATGCGCCAAGTTTTGCATCAGGTTTTGCGATAGGTTTTCAGCCTAGTTTTGCACCTAATTTTGCACCTAGTTTGTACATCTACTCTTGTTGCGCCCCCTTTTACGCCCATGTTTGCCTCAACTTTTACGCCCTTATTTTCATCCACTTTTGCATCATTTTTTACATCCACTTCTGCTTCTTTTTTTGCATCCCTTCATGCGCCAAGTTTTGTATCAAAGTTTACATCCTGTTTTGAGTCTAGTTTTGCATCTCGTTTTGCTTCAGCCATTTTTGCATCCACTTTTGCATCCATTTTTTCGTCCACTTTTGCACCCATGTTTTCATCCCTTTTTGTATCCCATTTTCCATCCATGTTTACGTATTTTTTTGCATCTACTATTGCATCCACTTTTGTCATGTCCCAATTCACACCCATTTTTGCGCTTACTTTTACACCCACTTTTGCTTCAACTTTTGCATCCACGTTTGCATCTTTTTTTGCATCCAATTTTACATCAGTTATTGCATCCCTTTATGCATCCATTTTTGCATCCACTTTTGCATTGGGTTTTGCCTTGGGTGTTATGACTACTTTTGCATCTACTTTTGCATCCACTTTCGCATCCAATTTTGTATCCAATTTTACAACCATGGTTGTATTCACTTTTCGGACAATTTTTTCATCATGTTTTGCTTCCATGATTGCATCACCTTTTGCATCCATTTTTGGTACACCCCATTATGTGCCCACTTTTGCGCCTACTTTTGTTGCATTCTTTTTTGCATCCATGTTTTTATCCACTTTTGCATCTAGTTTTACACCCAGATGTTGAAGATGAAAATGAGGATAATGATTATCATATTGAGGATGGTTATGATGATGATGATAATGTTGTTGATAATGAGGAGAATGATGACAATGATGACAATGATGATGATGATGAAGATTATTATAATGATGATGATGATGAGGAGGATAATGGCAATGGCGACATTGCCGATGTATATGATGGTAATGAAATGAATGATGATGATGGTGATGACATCTGACAATGACAATGATGATGAATACAATGAGAATAATGATGTTGATCATCTTAAAAAATAAGTTGTTATTTTCATACATAAAGTGTGTGTGTCCTCCATGACCCTTTTCCACTAATCACATATTTTGGATAAAAGCTATTTCTTATGCCAAAGGTAATGATGAATAACTGATGAAAATGTCAATAATCATGTTGATGATGATCTCAAGGACGATGGTGATGATGATGACATGGATGATGATTATGCCGATGATGATGACTATTGTGATAATCATGATGGCAATGACAAAGATGATGATGATGATGATGATCATCATCATTTCCATCATTGTCATCATTAAAAACATCATCACTGTCATTGTCATCTAGTTCATCATCGTCATCATTTAAAGCATATGGGATATGTTTACCATTTGCTGTGAACAATGAAATGCCTGGTACGAGGCTATGTGTAGTGAATTCATATGTGCTACAATTCGGTGCTAAACCTAGGTGCTACGATGTCTATGTCAGTGTTGTCCTATGTGCTCGGTACGTGGTGGGTGACTGAACCAGCTACTGGATAGGCCACCTTGTCTTCCTCAATTTCCTACGAGATAAAGTGTGGTACGACATCTTTGGTCGCCCTTGCTAGTCTGGACGGGGTAAGCGCGACCTTTAATTCGTAAATGTCCAGGGTAATGAACCGGCTACTTGAGAGGCCATCTTGTAATCCTAAATATTCCATCCTATATGGGGCCAGGTTAAAAGAGTATAATCTACCATTCATTGGCAAGTCCAAATTGAAAGAGTAAAAAATCCCATTGCCATATGCCAGGCTAACGAATAAAATGGCCCTAAGTAGGCATAAGCAAGTTTTCCCTAAAATTCAGAAGGTATGGACTGTTGAAGTAGTTGGATTCTACACTTATAAAAGCTTGGGTTGTGCGAGTTCTTGCTATCTTAATTAAACACGTATCTGGCTTGGTGAAGTTCGTCCCCCCAACAAGAAGATAAAGAGTGAACCCCCCTCCCCTAAGTATTAATTAAGCAAGTGTTAGGCTATGCAATTCTTGTATGGAAGCCCGTCCAACAAGGTTATCTCTATGTGAACGCCCGTGACTGCTAAAATTTAAGGTAAGTGAGCCGGTCTGGTTGGTCTATAAAGAAAGGGTTGACGAAAGGTTGTTTGCTTTAGGTAAACTTCATTTATCCTTCTCACTCCAAAAGGTAATATTCAAGGTCTATGTGTCCAAGCACTTACAATATAAGTAGTCTAGCTGTATTTCAAAGCTGTTCCCATGACTGACTTGATTGGTGCAACATAAAGTAATTATATAGGCTAGGTGCGCAAGCAATGTTGTGCCCACCAACCCAAGCACGTAAGTAGCATGCATAACAAATGGGATTATTCTAAAACACCCCACCAAAGTACAACATTCAAACCACAACAAAATCATAATATTGAAATTGTTCCAATTTTCTTTCTCCCAACAAAACATGCTTCATTTTAGGGAATTATGTTAAAATCCATACATTCATAGTCCATCCATACTATACTTGTAATAAATGTAAATATAATACTTAACCAAATTTATAAAATAGGTAAATATTTTATAAACACCCTTATGATATATAAACTTCTTTCCCCTTAATAATGGTAAAATATGTAAATATAATAATAATATATTATTAATATAAATATGTAACTATAGTTCATATGTTAAAATATTTAATATAAATAAATATATATAGTTCATATGTTATGTGATTTAATATAATTAAATATATACACATATTATTTACTTATACATTATACAAATTAAAATATAGATTAAAACCTATGAAGTTTCATAAGGAGGCGAAGCAAAACATGAAGGATTTTCCGAATATAGATCTATGTACAACTACCCATTTCCCAAAGGGGCTTCTGCTAAATTAATCTATGCATTCGGGGTTATGAGTATCAATTTGATCCGTCTGGTCCTTCCCCAATTCGGCCATGAGAGGATTTAATTCGGTGATGAGAGGATTTAATATTATTCCGCCCATGAGGACTTCTTAGGGCGCCCAGTTGGCAATGTGGGTGTCTTGATTCTTGGGCTAGGCTGTTCAAAGCTTGTTTTTTCGGGAAGTAAACTAGGAGCTCTACCGCTGTTGATGCCTCTACTGTCTCTGTCTTAGATGTTTCTCTCTTAGATACTATATAATATATACCTATGCCGGTGGTGCTACCGATGCTAAGTCATCAAAATTTAGATCGCTATCTCGCGATTGGATTTTGTATTACTATAGATTGGCGTTTACAACTATGTTTTATGAGAGGGATTCACACAGATGGACTAATTACGAATAGATAGGATAAGACCCAGCCAAGAGACCTAATCTGAGTAGCCATACCTCAAACTCTACGAGGGTACATAAATTACGGGGACAAGGGGCCAAATCCATACGATCGTTGGATGCTGAGAACAAACCGGGTGAGCCTGCTCTGTTATAGGGACTAACGGATCGGGCATGCAACACTGGGAAGATTTGGCTTTATAACAAGAGGCTCTCGAGCCTCCTATTACTCAAGTACCAGTCATGATAATGCTTTCTGATGGAGCCTCTAGATGACCGCCCAGCTTCTAGCTTCCACATTCTATTAAAGAAATCAGTGCATTTTCCTTCAATAGGACCATTGAAGATGGAGAGAATTTTGAATTGAATCAAAATAACGAAGATGGAAAGAATTGGGTATTGAATCAACTCATGTGGCTTCTTTATAATTTTACGTCAGATAGCGTTATTTCTAAGAACAAATACAACAAGGATTCTCCATCATTGTTGTATTTATTCACCATGCCTCTAAGTCACGATCACGGATACAAGGGATTTTCTCTGTGCTTTGGACTTGATTCAATTTCTACTTCATATCATGCCCAAAGCCACCAGATTGGCACTACAGTTTGTTTGGATATATTTTGTGTCTTTGACCTCTGACATTTCTATAGGTAATCAATTTCATCCAGGAACCCAACAACAATGCTTCACATATAGCGAATTTGCATCAAATTATAGGTTGACACTTTGGACAGTTGAATAATCCCCAACCTTTCACTCAGACTCCTCGACAAACCAACTGTTCTTCAATCGGATTAGAGTTTAGACTACTTACCATAACTTTCTAAACTTGGGCTTTGTCACACTTCAACTTTCGAACAAACTTATCTATAGGCTTAGAGTACACATTCAATTCTCTCAAATGCTAAGCTTAATAGTAAGTGTACAAAATATTGCAAGAGAGTGCTCTTAGCCATTTTGTTTCTACTCCAAAAGCACATTTTGAAGGAAAGCATGATGCAAGCCTACTCTCAACCTTTGTTTTGCAGTCCATACAGAATGTCTAGAGACACAGTGACTATATGTGATTTCCACCACGTTGGGCCTTTATTGTCCATATGAACTCTCACATTCATAATTTTTTATTCACCTGTTATATTTGTTAGGGTATGTATATATGTTTTTATTCCTTAAAACCATGCTTCCAACTTGCCTCCATTCAACATGCCATCATACTAATCTTCATCTAGCTTGATAGTTAGGTGATGAATAGAGTTTTCTTTTGGGGAAATGGGATTTGAGACTTCAATTGACCAAACTAATATAATGGAAGTTGGAACATAAACATCACATCATGCATAAGTTTTTCTTGGAATTTCTATGGATGTTCAATGTGTCATGCAATTCTTATGCAAGAAGCTAGATGGTATTTAGCATGCTCTAGAAATTCCATGGAGTTTCTTTGTGGAAAATAGTAATGAAATGCCTTATATGTGGTGGGGCATCCTAGAGTCATTTGTCTATTATGTTTTTCTCATGTTTTCCTAAAAAGAAATATGGAGTAGACTTGGAGAATCACAATTTCGAAAATTGAAATTTTGTCAAGTGTCAAAGGTATATTTAGTGCTCATTAATATCACCATTCAAATGAGTATTGGAAAGTTTAGCGGAGTTTTTCTTGTTGGTTTTCTTTCCAATATTTGTCTAGATGAATGCTAAATTGGTAGTATAGGGGAGATAAAAGATCCCTTGCAAATGAATGCATCATTGAAATATTCTTAACTTGAAAACAAAAAAAGTTGTGGCTATGATACTAGTTGATCATAAAAATTAAACAAAATTAGAGAAACGATTTTTCTCTAATAACATAGTGTTACATGTATTTCATATATATTGTTTCTTAGATACTCTCACTCTTGAGGGATAATGACCATGGCTCCAATTTTGTATCATCATGTAGCTCCATAATGTGCCCCCACTACCAAGAGAAACTATGTTCAAGTATTATAACATCCTCTTCATAGTTTTGATATGATTACCCTATGGCTTTGATGCATTTTTGTCTTGAGACTCATGGCTCTACTACAAAAACTATTTATAGTGTATGACTCAAAAGGGTTTTGGTATGTATGTCTAGGTTGAGTTTCTTTATGCACAATGATATTCTATCTTCTAGAATGCTAAACTAGAATTAGATTTACATGAAAATAATAAAGAACAATTGTACTGCACACATTTTTAAAGAATTAAGTAAAATAATTTTAAAATAATATTAAGGGAATATCCCAAAAAAGTAAATAAAATGTGGAAGTGCCTCTCTCTTTATAGAAGAGGCTAAGACTTTATATACAATAAAATATAATATGTTCCTAAGATCTAGCCCACTGGGTGGGGTAACATAATACAAAAATCCCACTACAACAAACTAATATGATAAAATAAGGTGGTCAATGCCACTTATACAATGATGATATTAATGGGCCCCTGACAAATGAAAAATGCTCCAATAAGCAAGGAAACTAGATGGTTGGTGATGCCATATGGCCTCCAAAGGCCCCCTCCAAGAAACTACTCTCCAAGAAATGTCCACAAGACAACCTAAAGCCCCTTTTCAAGTGGGTTCTTTAGCAATCCAAGTCCAGGTAACCAATGCATCCACCTACTAACCTCCAAAGCTTTATTCAAGATTACTTATTGATCAAGTAACTTCCTAAAGGGATTGGAAACCCATAACAATTGCCCATATGTCCACACATGTCTATTCTCCAAGGGATTCCTCCATCACAATGCCCACATAGAAGATCACATTACTTCCAAAAAGGGGTACTCAAAGTGAGTTGTGTTAAAAACAACCAAAACACTTTTTCACTTTAAATCATTTCTCTAAAGCTTGGTGCTCCACAACAAGGTTGTCCACCTTCACCAAAGCATCTTTCACTCTAAACCATTTCTCTAAAGCCTAATGATCCACAACAAAATTGTCCACCTTCATGTCCACATATCAACCAAATAAATCCAATGGTGTCCACAATATAAAAACAACAAGAAGGAGTTAAAACTCAAGTCTAAAACAAATAAAAAGGAACCTTCATGAAGAGTTCCCTAGTTAAAATATTCCACTTCCCAAACAAACTATCAATGGTATCAAGTCCCTTAGTGAAACGCGAACTATGGAGCTTCCCCCTTCCTTTAATTAAAATATATTTATATTTTCTAAGAGACCTTCCACATGGAATGGTCCTACTAAATCACTACCGCTAATCTCGTCACTCTCGCTTAGCTGCTTTACATCAAGACATGGCAGATGCTATGCTAGGATAAAATTTAGCCAGTAAAAAAATGCCCCCACTAAATGCCCTCTGTTTGAATAAAAATAAGGGAATATTAGAAAACCCTATGAGACATACCATGTCTTCCATTGGAAAGATAGAAATCCATTTGTTAGTCAACACCATAAGGCTTTGACCTTAAGTAATATAATTTTTTTCTAATTGGCCACGCTTACTAGTCATCGTTCTATGAGGATGCAGAAAGGCCCCTGACCTGCATAGTATACATGGCTTATATACTTCGATAAAATCCCATAAGTTACACATTTATTCTTTGCGCATTTATTCTCTGGTTAAGAAGAAGAGCAGCATAGAAAACCCTTAGAACTTTAGGGCTTCCGGTGAAAATCCGCTAGGGATATAGAGCCATTTGAAGTCTTTCATCGGTCACATGGAAGAAGGAACAACGAATGTTCCATATGCTCCTCCTTTGTTTGCAGCTGTAACAGAAATTGAGAACAAAGACAGTTCATCAAGAATTAGTGAAGGAAAAAACGAGGGAGTGGAATTACAGAAGTCCGGGTGGTGAAGCCCTGGCATGTTTATACAGCGGAGCAGGCTCAGGAACTGAAGCGAACCATGGTGGCATCCACTGATTATGTGCTACGATCGATAAGGGGCCAAGTTGGAGAGTTGCAGGTGGTTTCTACTATTCATTACAGTACAGTTATGGTAATTCTCAACACCCTATTCCCCTAGCCTGCAGAATGGGGTTGGCATATGGAAGTTTAATTTCAGAAAACTTCTTAAGAATCCATGGTGGTTCAATCCCTATTTCCATAGGATTAAAATTAATTAGGAAGAAATGCATGCAGTATGAACATTAGCAGAACACATGATAGATGATAATAATGTGAAGTGCTTACCAATAATATCTATGAGTTTTGAAATCTTACCATCTAGATTGCATATGCTTGTGATATTTATAGTCTCGGTATGCTTTGCGAAACCTTTACTAACCTATCGACAATGACTGAAATCTTAGCATATGTTCACAAGATATTTGACGATTCATCAACACGGTAAAGCTAGTTTTTGTAATGTTTAATGTTAAAAGCAACAATTGGGGGACATAGCCAACTAGCTGTTCGTTCATTGGTGAAGTAGACAGAGTGGTAAGGTATATGCCTGGGTTCCATTCTTGTTGTGTTCTACCCTACCAATATGGCATACATTTCAAAGAGCTGATTCTAGGTGCAAGTCACCCATAGTGTCATGAATTTATGTTGTTGAAAGTTGGGAAACCATCTTTCTATGGATGGGAAATATGGAAAGAAACTTGACCCAAACTTACACACTCCAGTGAATAATAGGGTTTGGTGGTAACTTGCCAAATCCACATGATAATCTGTTCAAAGGATACATCAACAATATCCAATATAATCAAGAAACAGACCTACAAACCTCATGCAGGGGAGGATCATGCCTGTCAGAATTTGAACCCTGTTTTTTGTCACAACAACCGCTCCAAGTTGCTGCTAGACCATAGATCGATGGAGATTTTTATTTTTCTTTGAGGAAATAGCCTCAGCCCACCCTCACACACTCTAGCAAAGAATAGGTTGTTGGTACCATGCTATCCCCTTCGTGAGCTTCGCCCCTTCTTCATTGGAATTTACAGATGGAAGTCGGATTGACTGCTAGTTGCATAGGCAGTTGGTAATTCCAAAGGACCCAATGAGATTCGATCTGAGACCTTCATGAAATTTACACAAGAGAATCTAACAATTGAGCTAATCCTCTGGCCTAGTTTCATTGAGCATATACCCTTCAGACTTAGGCACTGATGGCAAAGGACAACCGCTATTTTGAGTGCATCCCCTCGGGGCACATTTCTTGAAACCCTTCTAGGAAAAGCATAACATAATCTAGTTGTAGGTCTACAATCTTTATTTTTGGAGAGTTACCATGCAATGTTTCATAGGAATTGTACTTTTAGAAGTGCATTTATCCTCTTATAAGGGGCCATTCTGGAAATCACAAAACTTTGCAACATTTTAGAGGTATTAATATTGCCAGATGGCAAGTCATGAGAGAAAAATAAAGAGCACTACATCAATAAAGGTGCATTACCTTGAGAAAAAAACAATGATGCAACACTCATTGTAGAACTATTTTTCTAAAACATATGGGCACATTACAGATTACCACCATCATCATCTATATTTGAGATTCTCAATTCCTTAGCCACTTTTGGCAATCCTTATGGAGATTGTTAGATTTCCAGTTATGATTCTCTAGTTATTTCCATCTGCAAATCGATGGTTAAATAAAGTAGTAACTATGACACTTGGTTGTGCTTTATGGTTATATTGTTAATCCAACAAACAACAGGATAAATGCTTTCATGTGCTTTAGGATAGCTCCAACATTACCTCAGATTTGTCCACTAAACATTTGTTTTTCAAGGTCTATTATGGGTTTCAACCTTCGACACATTATGTATTATCAATAGCATTGGCAATCACATCCAAGCTAAGCCATCAAAAATAGCAAGACAAAGCCACTAGATTTCTAGACTAGCTAGGCATAAGTCATGCTAAGGTTGAAGATATTATTTTAGAAGACACAATCAAAGTACAAGGTTATGTAGGGAAAACTTTGCTTTACACCTTATTTTCAAGATCAGGAAATAATATTTGGTTACATCTTGA
Organism: Pseudotsuga menziesii; assembly: GCA_001517045.1. NCBI lineage: Eukaryota > Viridiplantae > Streptophyta > Pinopsida > Pinales > Pinaceae > Pseudotsuga > Pseudotsuga menziesii. The sequence continues at coordinate 20,968 of LPNX011003654.1, forward strand.
TGGGATAAGCTTTGGAAAACAAGATCATGAGCTCAAGCCCATCAAATGTGTGGGCCTTACCCTCTTCTACAAAACAAAGATCAAAGTGTTACTACAAAACCTTGGAAGACTTGAGGTTGAAGGATTTTCACTGGTATCAAGTTGAACATGTTTATTTTCAGTTGATGGCAATTTTTTATAGTTCTTTAAACCTTAAAATATGAGGAAACCAAAGCACATGGGTGGAAAATATGATTCTCTCATAAGAAAAACACTCGGATGTTGGAAGAGATACCTCTAGGGAAGAAACCCATTAGCTACAAATGGATTTATAGGACAAAATATAATACATGTGGTTCATTGAACAAACAAAAGGAAAGGCAAATTGCCAGCAGTTTTGCTATGTAGAAAGCAGTGCAAAAGGAAAGGCAAATTGCCAGCGGTTTTGCTCTGTAGAAAGTAGTGGATTATGAAAAAAACTGCTCCGCCAAGTAAGTTGGTCCCAATTAAATTGGTGACATCAATGGCAGAATTCTTTTGGTGTAAGATTTATAAAATGAATGTAAAGAGTGCATTCATAGATGAAAATTTGGAGGAGAAGTGTCGCCACAAGGGTTCCAACATGCCAACAAGGAACATTTGGTATGTGCACTGATAAATCTCTTTTTGATTTGAAACAGGGTCTAAGAGCCTAGTATACAAAATTTTACCAACACCTTATACAAGATCTGGATTCAAAAGAACACCTTTTAATCCAAACTTCTATGTTAGAAACATGGATGATGATTTTAGTAATTGTAATGGTTTATCTAGATAATACAATCATCACAAGTAGAGAGGTCAACAAAATTTAGAAAGTAGTCTTATTTGGTTTCAAATTTTGACATGTGTCATTTAAGCCTCCTTCATCTCTGCCTAGGTGTAAACTTTTGAAAAATTAATGGCAGTTTGTTTGTATTATAGAGTATACCAAGAATTTGCTACAGAAATTTAGGTTGCCTAATTATAATTCAATGACAATACCTATGGATATTGGACTGAAATAATCAGCCCCAACAGAATTAGAAGTGGTAAATGGATCAGCATACAAACAATTGGAAGGAAAATTGATCCATCTCACAGCCACCACCCTAGTTTTGACCTTTGTAGTTGACTACATTTCCATATTTTTGACAACTCCCAAGGCTGATCATTGGATGGATGCCAAGAGAAACTTAAAGGATGTGAATGGTATCTTGAAATTTTACATCATGTATGGTAGAAAAGAGGATTTCGGACTCGTAAGTTACACGGATTTAGACAAAGTGCAGTTGATAACATAAACTCCACCACATGGTAGATTTTCAGCCTTGATACAAGTGTAGTTTCATAGTTGACTAGGCAACAACATCATGCAATGTCATTTTCCTCTGACATAGAGTACAATGCAGTAATTATAAGTTATTATAGCAAGCGGGGCAGTGAGGTTGAGAAAGATACTTTTTGATCCTACAACACTTTAGTACAATCACAAAGAACTTATTTTTCATAATCGACAAAGCATGTAAAAGTGTATTATCACTTCATCTGACAGCTAGTGGAGAATGAAGAAATAACAGTACCATACATCACAAATAGGGAGTGCATTGCTGATATATTAATGGAGCCTCTTGGTCTAGACAAACTTGTGTAGTTTAGATATAACCTTGGTGTAATTTCTAGTGTGACCATAACAAATATGTGACTATCAAGCACTCCACTTATGTTAAACACAATGCCACAATTAACACATTCTTGAATGTGTCATAGATTGCATAACTCAATACCATATATTTCACATGTCACCTTATCCAGATCTCCATTGGCAACCTTCTGGAATGGCTCTTTCACAATTAAATCAAACCTTGAATTTATGTCTAAACTAAACAACTGTTTAATTAACTACAGGTTAGCCTCTTAAACACATATTTGCTTTTAAGATCTCTTATTTGTCTAGTCAAAAGGATTCTGTTTTCACTTTCATCATTTCAGGAAGTTTATCCTACTATTCTATATATTTTCAATATTTCATAGAAATCTATATTATAAGTAGATGAGGTGAAAATCTCCAATAACCTCGAATATCTGATCAAGAGTAGTGAGAAAATCACATTGGTCACAACATATTTTCATGTTGGTCAAGGGTCAAGATATCAAAGGCAGTGTGTTATGTTGCACCAAACACAACAATAATGGCACTTGCAAGAGATGCAGTTAACAAACATAGTGCCCTCTGCAACATTTTCTGAAATTTAATATTCTCTGATTCCACATTGGAGGAAATCAGAAATTTCACCACTACACCCTGTATGTGTACAGGTTCTACCAGTTCCATTATACCACTGATAGAGCAAGTAAACAATTGAGATTAGATGCCAACTAATTACTCAATTAATTGTGAAATCATCTATGGGTGAATCCATTGATTCAACAAACTATTACTTGACGGAGGAAACCCACCCAACATCATAAATTGATAGTAGTATGTAGAATGTGATTACAATTGAGCATTTGGGACTTGGAAAAGTGTTGGAATTTTTGGGTTAGAGGGTGGATTTTTTGGGTGCTCCTTGAAGAGCTGCTAAGGATGGAAACACTGATAAATTTGGGAGAGAATTGATTATACAAAGAGAAAATCATGTGGAAGAGGAGGCATGTTTAGTTGCAGATATATTTCTTTCAGGCATGGTTGGTCTTTACAGAATCACGGTTACATAAAGGATATCCCAAGGATCCAGGGTACTGTATTTTCACAACAGTCTAGTTCCAACTACCCTAGTGAACAACCTTGGGGTTAACTGGTATAGAACCTTGAACATTTAGTAGGAATGTGTCAGGATTAGACTACTTTTGGCTAGAGCTCTTTTCCCTTGCATCATGGAGCGGCTGTAAATTCTGCTTGTTCCACTTATTCTTCCACTTGCTACCCACGTTTTGATATTCCTCTGTGAAGGTGGATGGGTTAAGTAGTGGGAAAGTTGAGTTATTTGTTTTATGTGTCGCTGTCAGATATTATATAAGCTTAGGTTCATAAAATCGCATTGAGTATCTTTTTAATTTTAGATATTCATTTACAGTTTCTTTGGTAGTATGAAGAAACAACTGAAGAAACTGTCAGATATTATGTAAGCTTATATTTTCATAAATCTACATTGACCGTCTTAAGCTTAGATTTTCACAAAATCACATGTATTGTCTTATGAATATCAAAAAAATTATTGAGATGAGGTCTCAACAAAACCTTTAATCGACAAATATCTGTTTTAAAGATCAACATAGAATTGGTATGTCTGGCTGAGCACATCTATTATGTTTGCAGGATCAATCTGGTTTGCCTCAGAAATGAAAGCTCAGCATGATGATTGTGAACGTTTTGAAATATTTCCTCCTAGACATATATATTCCAGCAAAACAGGTATTATATATATTCCAGCAAAGCAGGTATCGCCAATCTTTGCCAACACAATGCTACTTTTCATCTATTGGATGTATCAAAACCCCCTTTAGATTATCCATCATTTAATGCATTTATCATAATTCCCTTCCATATTTTTTAGTAGAAACATGTAAAAACATGAAATTTTTGAAGTAATTTTATGAAGAATAACAATAAGAAAGAAATATTATAGCAACAATGAGAGTAGGACCATACTCTGAAGCATCATAATAACTTTCTTGGAAATCATACATCAAACATATTGGTTAAATGGCTGCTGCAGGAAGCATGTGAATATGGTACAACCCACCTTGGTATTTGAAGCTATACCATCTACTCCTTATGATCCCTTTGCTCTTCGACAAGCATTTGAGTGTGTATGAGACCAACTATCTTATTATATTGTGTTTGCAACTGAGTAAGCATTCTTAGTAACATAAAAATCTTGAGAATTTAGATGAAACATTATATTCTATGATTATGATTTTGATTTCAAGCTGGTGAAGTTTATGGCTTAAACCCAACTAGATGCCTTGTTAGGAACTCACAATCTCATTGGTGGCTTGGAAGTCAGCACCAACGAAAATTATTTAGCATATAGTTTTTGAGAAATTAAGCTATATGGTATTTATTCAACATATTGTTATTAAGCAACTAATCTTATATTAAACATGTATTTATTTTAGAATTATGTGCTCCCCTGTATCTTCTTAGGATGGCCTGCTCAAATTGAGTTTCGTACTCTTGCAACAGGACAATGCAATCCTTCTTTGTGAGTCTTTATCCCTGGCTATCTAAGTCCTAGTGCCCTCTTAGGATGCCTTGTTGAAAATGGGTTTCACATCTTTGCAATAGGATAATGTTACCCTTCTTTGTGTTGAATTTTAGTATTAGCATATAACTTTAAAAATTTGTAGATAAAATTAAACAAATAATAAGTGCAGTAAAAACACATTCATCACATCAGCATAATGGACACAAGATTTTTCACTAGGGAAAGCTTGAAAGGACAAAACCCCCAAAAAGAATTAGTAGCTCATCTCGTAAATGAGATGACTTAGGAAATTCTTCAAAAAGTTCTTCAAACCCAGATCTGGATTTTAATTATTGTTACAGTAAAAATCTCAGCAAAAAATTCAGAGTAAGGGTTTCAAACCCTAGGTACTCAATTTACAGATTTATCCATAATTAGTCAAAACTGTCAACATAAATTATCAGATATGTTTTGGACAAATTAGGGACTATACAGGAACAAAAAGAAGACTACCCAGAAAACACAGGCTGCTCGAAATTAGCTTTTACCTGCCTAGATTTTATCAGCTGCCTAGAAAACTCATTCACTGTCTGCCCGTGACAGTTCGTGACTGTTGGGCTACTGTCTGCTGCTGTTGAGGTGGCTAGGCAGCCCCAATGTAGACTAGGCCAAGGATTTAAGGCCTTCCCAAGACCTCTCGAGGTCTGCTCTTTATCATCCCGAGGTCTGTACAGACAGTTCGAGTCTGCTATTTAGCATCTCATGATTGTAACAGAAAGTCAGAGCTTCTAAGGTAGCTTCCGGGCTCTCTGTGGAAGCTCAGATATACTCCCGAGCTTAGTGGTGAGGCCCACCAAGTTTCCCTAGGTGTTAATATGGCTGCTGGTGAGGAGGACAACTGAGAAAATGAAGAATTTGTTGAGATGAAGGTAAAACTGCTAGGGTGCTGAGAATAAGTTTGCTGTAGAAAAACTCTAGCTGAGGGTTAGCTGAGAGAGATGGGTGCCCAACTGGAAAAACATAAGATAGTAATCAATGGAACCTTCCACAAATAGCAGCTTCACTCGTGAGAGCAAACTTGAATGAATAATGAGAAGACTTGATCTTCTTTTATAGTCTTCATTCACCTAAAAGTGGACCAAAATTAGAAAAGATAAAATGGGTCTATATTGTTGTCCTAGACCAGATAAAAGGTGTTGCAGCTGCGACACCTCTTTTTCGGCAGCCGTGACAAATTCTCTGGCATATGTGACATCTTTTCTCGGCAGCTGCAACACCTTTTCCGATAGCTGCAACATTTATTCTACCGCCACATCATGAAACTCCGCCTTCTTCCATTCCCATGCGATGTTACCCCATTTCACTTTTGACCATAAAACCCATTTTCCATCACTCCGACGCCGCCACTTTTCGTTCGCTTTACATTTTTCTTGGCGGCTGTGACATCTTTCCTGGCGGCTGTGACATCTTTGCCGGCGGCCGTGACATTTTTCCCGGCGGCTACGACATCTTTCCCGGCAGTCGTGACATCTTTTCCGGTGGCCGTGACATTTTTCCTAGCGGCTGTAACATCTTTCCCGGTGGCCGTGACATTTTTCCCAGCAGATGCGACATCTTTCCTGGTGGCCATGATATATTTTCCGGCGGCCGTGACATCTTTCCTAGCGGCTGCGACATCTTTCCCGGCAGCTACGACATCTTTTTTGACAGCTGCTAATCCGCTATATTTAGCTGATGTTTCCAGCATTGAAGGCCGCATCTCTGCTTCAACTTCTTTATGACCTACGGCTGTGACTCCTATGTTATTAGAAAACTGCTCTGTATGCCATCAGCTCCTCTAGATATGGCTCTGATTCCTCATCCTCATACCAGCAATCTGATCCATAAGGTGACATTTCTCATAATTCTGACCATTTTGATGCGATGGTTTGTGCTTCACTGGCGGAAATAATTATTGCAGCATCTCTGTTATAATGATTATAATTAATGACTGCGCACCACACAAGTTCAGCTTCTGCAATGTCAGCAACCACACGTTCTATTATTCTCCGAAGGATATCCAGCGCGTAGTCTCAAAGGTATGGCTTTGATTAACCACGTGATTAAGTATTGATATGATTTAACAATGTCAGTCGTACCTCCCTTTTTATGCCCATTATTACCCGATTAACTCTATGCCCATGCGACGTAAAGACTAATTATGTTACTTGACAACCTCCACCTTCCTTAATTTGGAATTAAATTTCAAATAATCCGGTGTGCTGAAACTTTCCAAATTTGCCTAACATCTCCTCTTAGCGATCCATGCATACTCTGTGCCGTAACCTCTATTGTCGGAGTCTGTAATCTGTTGAACAACAAACTAAGTCTGATGTCAGAACCATGGGGATTCTAGCTCATTATGAACCTTTAAATACATGAGCGCTCAAGAGAAACGCTGCGGTCTTCGCTATCTTTCAAGCTACCGGTTAGACATAATTTTTCGAGCGTCTGGATGGATTTAACCGTGAAGCAGCCTTATAGTTTGCTCTGAACCTCACAGAAACTCACTCAGAGGTTTGGGGACTGTGCATCAAAGTTTCTAAGGCCATTATAGCTAAGGTCACTGGTATTCCTCAGGTGGGAAGGGCATGGTTTGCACATTGAGTCTCCACTACTGCAGCATTATAGGACTTTCTAATAGAGGGGGAACAGGTTCACATGACAAAAAGGGGGATAGTACTGCAGTCATTGCCACAGCCATGGAATCAAGTCATTGTTTTTCTCAAGAAATATATCACTTGTGAAGGTAGGAACCAAACTGTTTATAATTTTGAACTCCCTTTACTATCTCATCTCTGCCATAGGATTCTGTTAAATATTCCATATTATCTGCTTAATGATTTGTATCATATGGCGGGGTTTGTTCAAGCTTCCAAGCATCCACTTGCCTCACCGACCCACCATGGCCTCATTAGATTAATTATCTTAAGGACCCTTGCTCAACATAATATAACATGGGAGCAATTTACAGCTCAAGTTCAGGAACCCGCTCCTTTTCCCGGTGTCCCAATCGAAGAAGAGCAGGTCCATCCACAGTTGGGGGGACATGAAACACAACAGGAGGACTGGAGCCCCTCTAATATGGTTTGGGGGGAGATGAAACTGGATCAAAGGATCAGCCAGGGGAACAAATAGAACAATTGAGAGAAGATGTACATAAAAACCTTGTGGAAGACCCAAATAACAGGGTAACTCTGATAGCAGAAGGTGAAATTGGAGCAGCACTAAATGCTGCGACAATTGAACCCGAAGATGACAGAGCCATAGAAATGGAAGGAAATATTGAGCCGGTGACCATTGAATCCTCACCTGAGTGGGGAGGAACTTTGATTGAGGAAGAACAGCCCGAGGAACAAGAAAATGCTGCAACTGGGAACATTCCTTCTACCTCAGCTGTGAATCCTGACATTCCAACACAACAAAAGAAAAGGAAGAGATAAATTTATGAAATTAAGATAGCCCCACCAATAAGAAGGAAAAGAAGTAGGCCGATTACAGCAGCAGAAGCAGCAAGAAAAATATGGGCAACCTTAGAAGCACAAATTGAGTTCCCCACTCTTGAACCCAGGCCAATTGATGCCCCACAAGGGCCGGTCGAAGAAGAACCCCAAATTGAAGGACTTCTGTTTGAGAATACGCTATTAAAATAGGAAGTCCAAATACTTAGAAGGGAATTGGAAAATTGGAAAGAAGCATGCAGAAAACAGGGTGAAAAGAAACTGCACACATTGGTGGAGGCTTCGGACCAATTGGAGGGACCAAATTCCACTGAGCCTCGCAATGAGGAAGAAAGAGTGGTCTGTCCCACTTACGGGGAAATCTTTAAGGAAGCAGGCCACAAGATTGTAATTTGTGCCTTTACAACACAACAATCGGCACCTGCAATAGAGGAAGCTGTAGAGAAAGAAGATGTTGTCACACAAGAACCAACATCTTTGAATATTCTTGCTGAAGTTGCCACCAACTCTAGGATAGAGGAACCAAGGGATGAAGTTATTCCTGATTGTGGGGAATAAGATTGCACTTTGACCCCGAAGTCCCCCCATGACATAGAAATTATAGAAGTGGAACCACAAAAGCAAGACAATGATGAGATTGAACAGGGTGCTGCCACACAAGAACCAACATCCTTGAATGTTCTTGTCCAAGCTGCTGATCAGATGGGAGGAGAACATGGGATTGAGGGCACTCTAGAGTTTAATGAATAATTCTATACTACAACTCCAGAATGTTCCCATGACACAGAAATCATAGAAGAGGAGCCAAAACCACAGGGAGATGAAGAAGTGAGCTAGGATGTTGTCACACAAGAACCAACATCCTTGGAGGTTGCAGTAAGGAATCTTGAAATGGAACAAGAAAATAACTTTGAAGTGGATATCATCCCTGATATGCATTGGAGTGAAGATGAACAAGTCCAAACACAATCCTCAGGCGATATTGAAATCCTTTAGGAGCAACTGCACACTGAAGAAAATATCCAATCTCAGCAGCAGAAGGACAAAGAAGAACAGGGCTCTGCTCCACAAGAACCAGTAGCCTCATAGCCTCTGGTTGAGACAGTAGCTAAAAATCAGATAGAAAATGGAATTAAAATTCAGGAGGAAGTTGCTCCACAAGAACTAACATCCTTATAGTCAGCTGCCAAATTTTCCACGAAAGAACCTCAGAAAGAAGATGTTGTTACACAAGAACCAGTGTCTCCACGAGTGGTGGATGTTGTTGCCAAACAAAGTTTAGAAAATGTTGCTGCCACACAAGAACTAGAAACTCTCAAGATAGCTTCAGATGTGCAGGGTGCCCAATGTGGCACATCAAGAGACAAGGTGGGGATTGAGCCCCTTAGAAATTTCATTGACCTGGATTCGAACAAGGAGGAACATCATAAAGAAGAAATCCTGAACCTTACAGCAGAAGTCTCAATTCTGAGATTGGAGGTAATAAAATGGAAGAGCCAGATGGAAGAATACCAAGGAGGGATAATTTCTCTTACTAAGCATAGAAAGGTTATCAGGGGATTGGAGGAGAAATGGGTAGAAGAATGTATGACCCAGAGAATTCGAGAGGAAGAGCTACAGAGCAATTTAAGGGAGCTGAAAAAGTTCCAATTTATGCAGAAGGAAAAAGAGCAGATGTATACTCTCTCTCAAGAAATCCTAGGCACCAGGGTACCTTCTTCTTCTTACCCTATCTTCTTGTTTGAACAATTTGTTTGGTTTAAGTTGAGAGATGTAAAAGAAGGGAGGTCATTTGAGATAAAGAACTCATCAAAATTTTTGGAAACATTTTTTAGAAGTAATTTTGAAGATCAAAATTTGCTGTGTGAATTATATTTTCATGAGATGGCTAGCCCTCTGGACCGCCATTCAAATCTGTCCCTTTTTCAAGGGATGTTCAGTTGAGGGATTTTTCTTCTTTTGTGAGCAATCATGCTCAGTGGGAAAGCTCTTTTCAAACCTTTTCTCACAATGAAGCTCACTCTAAACTGTGGGTTCGAAGTGAGCCTCAGAATCCTGGTATTCTTCTTCCTCGATACAAGTGTTTGCTTTCATGTCCCATCCAGGCTCGACACATGATGGAACTTCAGGAGGAATTGATTTCTACTTGTACCAACCATATTTCCATGCACCAACAAGTAGCATTGGAAGGAAGCAAGCACAGATGGCAGGTTTCCTCTCCTATACTCAGAAGCCGAGAACCCTATTGTTTCAGGAATTTTGAACAGGAACTTTTCAGGGTCGAGGGCTATGTTGGATGTATCAAGGAATGTGGGGCTAACTGGTTGGGTCTGAAATTTAAATTTCCCCTCATCTGGTGGCCGAAAAAACCATATAGGATGGACTTTTCGCTAACTAAGGTAGAGGATTGTAGAAATTCTAAAGCCTTGATGGCATAAGGAATTTCATAAACTGGCTAAAGATCTAGGCACACAATTAACCTCATAGAGAATTGTAGAGAATTAACATAATGAGAGAAGAAGAAGAATTAATGAACACACATTAATGAATGATCAATAAATGATAATTGATATTATTACATAGGTAATACATCCTTATAAAGGAAAAAGGAGTTGCATGAAGACAACTCAAGCTAGCTCATAAAAGCAGGCTTACTAATTATGATAAACCCCATAGTTGACTAAAGCACTTTCCCAATCTACCAAGCACCTCACGAATTAGCAATAGCATGAGTGAGTGATGATGAGTAAAGGAAAGACTTGCTAATCTTATAATATGGAGAGAAAATAATGGGGGATGGGTTGGCAACAAAAGCTGCCAGTTTTCTAGTTGACTAGCTTTACCTTATCCATAAAAAATCAGGATAAAGCAGAAAAAGCAGAATAAAGCAGATTCTGCTGTAAAGCGCAGTTACCAATTCTGGATGGCCATAAAGTGGTCAAGATCAACCCAGAATCAGGAATAAATCATTCCTAGGATATAGATGGCAAGTGTTGACTCTAACGTGCAAGTGGATGCCAACTATCTAAGCTAGTGGGTAGGAAATTAATCAAATAATGATTAATTATTTTATGAGTGGGTTTATTATATTCCAACACTCCCCTTTAAGCCTGACTTTATGATGATATTCCTGAACTAATCAAAAATATATATGCATATAGGGCCCAGCAATAAAGCTATGGTCACCCTTTTACAATTTATCTTGTCCAAAGAAATGAGGAAAGAGGCAAAACCTCAAGGGGAAAAATCCTCCCTCAAGAAAGGACATGAAAAGCAATACCAAAAATGTTGAACTGCTGGTGTTGCTACTGCTCTAAACTAAATGCTGATGTCTGGAGGAATATTCTTCTTGGGAAGAAGATAAATCTGCTCACCTGGATCAAGGACAACTGTAGGATGGAACTTGGGACCATGTAGAACAACTGAAATCCAATGATGTGAAGGAAATATTGAAGTATCTTGAGACTTGTAATCAGCTCCAAGATGATGATATGACTTCAACTTCCAACTAGTAGAGATGAAATGAGCTCCATATAGGTGAAATAATTGTCCAAGCGAATGTATCATGTCTCCATCTTCATTTACAGAGAGAGGATGTGTGCAAGTGATCATGTAGGAACATAGAGAAGGCATGGGATCAAAGAGTGCAAATGCATGGGCTCCATGGGTTGATCTAGCTTCCAAAGAATCCAAGAGATCACAAATAAGCACAATAGTAGACTCATGGGAATATACTGGTAAAGAATCCTCTATGGTAGAAGTATGAGAGGAGGAAAGATAGTGATGTTCAAAATATTCAAGGAGGCTCTGAGAATGAGTGCCAAGAACAAAGGAGGAGCTGAAAAAGCACATGGGATCAAGTATGGTAAGTGGAAAAACACTGGAAGGACTTGATTTGGCTAAGCAAATATCCTCGAAATCACTCGGTTGCACACCATCAAGAAGAGAAGCATGCACAAGGTGTGAGAGGTCTGGCATATGGATCTCAGAATCCATGGTAGAAGACATAGAGAACACTGAATGTGTGAGTGAATCATCAATAGCATTAGCAGCTCCATTAGTCACTTCTTTTTCATCAACAACATCATGAGAAGATGAATCAAGATCTTCTACTTCAAGAGACACAGAAAAAGATGGCTCTTCAATATTTGCTTCTTAATTGAAAGAGGAAGCATTCGAATCAAAGAGAGTAGTAGCAACAGGAACTATATGAGAAACTTCTTCTTCATGATCAACTTCATCAGAGACTGTAGAGGCTGAGACATCTTGAGAGAGAGAAATCATTGAGGAGCTAGAGGCACTCTCCACATAGCTAGAAGGATCTTCATTGTCCTTTCCCAAAACTCTATCCAATATTGTCGAGATATCCTTTGGGTAATCAATAGAATCAATAAGGTAGTGCATGCATGGAGAGATAGATAGACAAATAGCTCCAATTGCTCTATCATAGTCATTCAACCAGTCACTTGGCTCTTCATAAGATTCTTCACCAGCTCCAATAGATATCTCATAGAGACCTTGTCTCTTTAGATATGAAATCATCTTCAGTTTCCACTCTGAATAGCTTGTGAATGGAGAAAGAAGAGGAACTGATACTTTTGAATCCATTCGAAGTTGAACTCGCAAAATAAACCTGCAAATATGAAAAGGAGGATTAATTAATGAACTCTCAAAGATCTGATATCATGTAGAGCTTTGATATCCTCAATTCTAATATCATGTAGAACTTGAACTTTGAGAATCTTAGCTCTGATACCATGTAGAAATTCTAAAGCCTTGATGGCATAAGTAATTTCATAAACTAGCTAAGGATCTAGGCACACAATTAACCTCACAGAGAATTGTAGAGAATTAGCATAATGAGAGAAGAAGAAGAATTAATGAACACACATTAATGAATGATCAATAAATGATAATTGATATTATTACACAGGTAATACATCCTTATAAAGGAAAAAGGAGTTGCATGAAGACAACTCAAGCTAGCTCATAAAAGCAGGCTTATTAATTATGATAAACCCCATAGTTGACTAAAGCACTTTCCCAATCTACCAAGCACCTCACGAATTAGCAATAGCATGAGTGAGTGATGATGAGTGAAGGAAAGACTTGCTAATCTTAGAATATGGAGAGAAAATAATGGAGGATGGGTTGGCAACAAAAGCTGCCAGTTTCCTAGTTGACTAGCTTTACCTTATCCATAGAAAAGTAGGATAAAGTAGAAAAAGCAGAATAAAGCAGATTCTGCTGTAAAGCGCAGTTACCAATTTTGGATGGCCATAAAGTGGTCAAGATCAACCCAGAATCAGGAATAAATCATTCCTAGGATATAGATGGCAAGTGTTGACTCTAAGGTGCAAGTGGATGCCAACTATCTAAGCTAGTGGGTAGGAAATTAATAAAATAATGATTAATTATTTTATGAGTGGGTTTATTATATTCCAACAAGGATCAGCGATGTTGGAGATATTGGATTGCTCACAGAGGGTTTGTAGAAAAGGAAGGGGTTCCTGAATTCCCCTACAACTTCTCCTCTCTTCATGAGCAGAGCTCAGTACAAGATTCAGATTCAGAGTAATGGAGGTTATTGCATGAGGGCATGCAATAGGATAGTTGGGGGGAGATGTTGAGCCTAGAAATGGCCTCTTTTGACCACCTTTAATTACCTCTTCTTGTTCTATCCTACCCCATTCAGCATACCAATTAAACATTTTATCCTCACTCTAGTCTTCAAACTACCAAGGTATGATTGGTCATTGTTTTATTTTATTAATACTTATGATTGTGATAATTAAGACTTCATATCTCTCAATGCACTAACATGTTATGGTTTATAAAGGTAGTTTGAGATAAGTGGACTACAGAAAGATTTGGATGAACAAGCCACGAAAAGGATGGGCATTCACTGCTCAAGCTGATCCCCATCCATTCTATCATCACCCAAACAATGTTGTTCCAGTGCGATATCCCGAACAAAGCTGTGACAAGGTAGCTATAATAGAATGCATCAGATTTGGAGGTCAATAGTGCATTGCTACTCGTGTGTAGCTGTGATCTGAAGATATTTTCACTCCTGGGGCGACTAACAGTTTTCCTATGTTTCATTCTGCCATGTTTGTAACAGCTATTGTCATTTAGGGCGCCTGAAGATCAGAGATCTTCATGGCTGCCCCATAATAGGATAGGATGTTATGATCTACATGGTATAAATATGGAGAATTGTTTTGAGCCAGGGTTTGTTGAACATATAATCAATTCATTGTATTAACTGTGAGGAGGAATTGTGTAATTACTCTGTCTTTTAATACAAGGAGTTACTTCTGATCTAAGGGTTTTATGTTTGTTCAGCCAGCATCTCTGTGTGAAGGCTGGGCCCGCCTTCCACAGGGATTGCTGAGTTAAATTAGGAATTTTCAATTCCTTTGTTATGTGATGTTATGTTAATTTTATTCTTTTCATAAGAAGCTGTAACCAGTGTGGATTTATAGTGTGTGGTGATTGCATTCCTTGGATATCTGTAGTGGTATAGCGTGACAGTCGACTGAGTAGGTAACTGTAACAGCTCTGTTCATCCTTAGATCTTTTAGTTTTCATTCCATGAATCTTTTAAACTTGTCTTTTATTGTTATGATTACTGAATTTCATTCCTGCACTTCAGTTTCCTAGAATAGCCGAACTCAATCTCTGTATTTGAATTCCTAGATCCATATTTAAATTATGCTGGTGGGTTCCTAGGACAATCAGATTGGATAGGTGAGTTAATCATTCAGTGATGTGAATAGGATTTCTTTTCATCTGCAATTGTAACTTAGATATGACTTTTATCTTTCCATTCTTAGATCAAGGCATAGCAGAAGGTAATTGTGATTGTATTGCTTAGAAGATAATTGGATTAAGTAGATTCTTCGGATGAGCATAGCTGAACAGAGGATAGTATTATTCAATTACAACGAATTTGTGTTTAAGCATATACTGTGCATGTTATCCTTGAAATACAAGACTTTCCCGGGTTGACAATAAATATTGTACACTCTGTATGTTAGTAGTAATCCACTTGCATATTGGGTGCTCGACAAAGGTTCCAAGCTAGGATGCATTCTCCTCAACTTCTGATGATACATATTCACTTTAGGTTTCATTGGAATGTTGTGGTGCATGATGATGGTATCAAAATTTCTAATCTTGTCATACGTCCAGGTGAAGAAGTCTTTGAATTCCTTGCATAACTTAATGGATATTCTCTTCTCTTCATAAGAACAATGAATTCTCAAGTTTATAAAGCGAGGATATTTTTTGGTTCCCAAATTGACATCTTCATAATTTAATGATGAGCTCTGGGTCTTGCAATTGATCATCGGCCTAAAATTGTCTTGTAGATCATAGAACTTTCCCAGGTTGATGACCGACTTTGAAATGATATTGAAAGGGTCGAATAATTTTTTTCATGATTAGCTTTGTCGATATCCATGCCTTGAAAGGTGTCTTGGGATGAAAGGAAATCGAGTATTTGTTAGTCATCGTCTAACACCTTCAAACTCGTGACATTGTATAGGATAGAAGGTGTGTACATCAAATATATTGAGAAAGTTTGCAGAGACAAGCCTTCAAACGAGATTAGTTTAGATGCATTATTAGCCAATAGATCAACATCGAGATTATGTGATCTAGGGACAGATTTAATATTAAATGCTAGAAAAGAGTTAGTCAGATCTATGATCAACCTATGATAATTGACTAGGTGAGGAGACAGGAAATGTATTTTGTCTCTTACCTACTTCACTATAATCTTGGAGTCTCCTATGCACTCAATAGACTTTTCGCCGATGTCAATGGCCTTTCTGAGTCCTTGGACCAGTTCCTCGTACTCAGCTACGTTGTTGGTGCATTCAAACTCCAATCTTAATGCGATCATGGTCTTGGTCCTATTTGGATCGATAAGGACACATCCCGCACCCACTCCATCTATTGACCTAGAGCCATAAAAAAACAAAGTCCAAACAAAAGGATCGATTCTAAAATTAGTGTTTACATTATAAACATTATGTACAATAGTACTGGAGAATGGTACTGACGTAAAATGAGTAACTTGGGATTGTTTCTATACATTCTGCGCTGGTGAAATACCAACAGTAATATCTCCAAAGAATGTATTGAATGTAAAATGTTCAATTTGATTACTAAAATAGGAGACAAATTCATTGGAGCCATCTAGATCAGATACCGTTTGTTTCATAAATGGTTCCCCGTTAACCTTGAGTTTGTTGTGATGACCATTTAGGGGTAACCACAAGTGAGACCAATCAGTGGAAAAATAACCTTTTAGTTTTTTCGACCAATCTCTTATTAACCACATACTGTAATTCTCTGGAATGTTTGCAATGACGATGTCAATGGTCTAATGAATTTTGGGATCTGCAAACAATCTAAGGAGAACATTCCTTAGCCTTCCTACAACTCTAACATTTGATTTGTCTAATTGGACAATTTGGAATGGGAAAGATTCCCAAGTAGCATTCAACTTTTTACAAACAGATAGAGGCATCACATTAGATGAATCGCCTAAGTATACCATGCAGCTATGCACATTTCTGTTGAAGATTTTGAAAGTAAGTAAGAAAGGAGGAGTCCCTTTGCTTCTATGCCTCTGAATTTTTTGTCTAGGAGAAGAGTCAAGGTTGTTATTTCAGGTTTCTTTGGTTGTTTGATAATCATGCTTTTGGGGAGGGAATCCCTTATAGAAGGGATTTTAAGAAGGTCAAACAACGATATGTTGGCTTTAACTCTCTTCAGATCCTCAACCAAGTTGTATTCATGCTCTAGAATGATAGTATATTTTTGTGTTTGGGATTTACCTTTGTTAGGAGCTGGTGTCGTAGGTGGTGGTTTCTGCAGAGGAGGCCCTCTAGATCTAGTGTTGTGAGTATGTTGTACATTAAAAACTATGTCATGTTCTTCTTCTTCCTCTTCCAAAAAGAAACTTATGGTGGTAACTTGCTGGTCCTCTTCCTCTTCTTCTTGGGGAGGTTGTGAATCTTTATTTGATTGGTCTTCAGAGGATTCAAGAGTGTTTGGTGTTCCTGCAACTAAGGATTTCAAGACAGAAGAAATTTCTTCTGAACTAAATCCCTCATTGGGATTGGGCGGTAGTGGATTTTGAGGAGGCTGATTATCCCGTCTGAAAGGTGGCCTATTAAACCCCCTATTATTAACTCGATTCTTGTTATTAGTTTTCTTGAGATCCACCATTTCATTAGACATCTTCTAGAGGAGCTTCTTCATGCACTAGTACAAAATGAGAAATTAATGACTAAAATCAGGCTATAAATGACTATTTTTGAGTTGATGACTAATAGTAGCTAATTTCCACTATAGCTAGTTGTATTTGACATAGTCATTAATAGCTTGACTTATTATTCATTGAGTTAGCCATTGATAGTAAATGATTTAGTCATTGATTTAGTCACAGATTTAGTAACTGATTGCAACAATTAATGATCAAATATACGACTAAATAAACTACTAGATGAGAACATATTAATGACTAAGCTAAATAATACTAAGCATTGGTCGTGCTATAAGATACTAGAAATTAGCTACTAATAGTCGTATATATGCGAATTTAGTTGTTTTCATAGTCACAAATTTATGATAGGGTACGGAGGAATCAAACCACCAACCTCCTGCCTATAATTAGGCAGGTTCTCTACCATTGAGCTAGCACCCTTTAAAAAGTTGTTATTGCTTGATAATGATGATATTCAAACAAATGTTGCATCATTCAAGCATACAAAGTAATGATTATCAAGTTACTATAGATCCATAATAGCTTACCCTGTACTAGTCTTTCAAGTCATTTGTGTCCTTAATAATTGCATTTTAAATACTTGAAGGACTATTACAAGGTAAGCCATTATGTATCTATAGTAACTTGATAATCATTATTTTTTATGTTAATTCATCACATTCTATACAAACAAATATTTTCAATGATAACCAATCCAAGCATTAGTGTGTTCGACAATCCAATCTCCCCCTTGAGTAAACAATTTAATTGCAATGTTATAGCTACTCTCCATGCAATGATCAAGTTTTTAAACTTTCAAGTTGTCCCCAACAATGCATTTCAACAAAAATACAACATATACAAAAATTATATAAGAATACTCACAAAAAATATTGGCATGCTTTTGTTATTTGAGTGCCACTCTAAGTAAGATTTCTTAAAGTCAAATGATACTAACATAACTATTTTCAAATCCAACATATATAACAAAAAAATGTAGAAGAAATACTTCAAAGAAGACAAGGGGAAGAGATTGGAATGCTTGTACTATTTTAGTGCCACTATAAGCTAGATTTCTTGCAATGAAAGGATATGAATAAGATTGATTTCATCTCACAACCAAAAACATTTCCATAAGATCATAACCATCAATGTTATGAAGTTTTTGTGGGGAGTGATTTTCCCATATAAAGGGATTGATGTCACAATGATCTATAGGAATAAAGGTAAGTAAATCCATGGTCAAAAGATTCCATGCCCAAAAATCTCTTGAATTAACCCCACAACCATTTCCCACCCAAAGCTATGTTGGAAAAAGAAATGCACCTGTTGCAGCTGCAACTGTTTTCCCAAATTTTTGAAATTTTGGACCCTCTTCTTAATTTTTATCTTGCCTAGAATCCTTTGGATCCATGAACTCTGTTTTTGTTTCCCCTCTGCTACAATTTTGGATTGTTTTGAGGTCAGTTGTTTTTGTGCTTTTCGGAAAATTGCTTATGTCTGAAACTATTTGAGTTGTGGAATTTGAAGATTGGATTTAAAATGTTGCCCTTTTGATCTGCGATTTCTTTCTTTGATATTGGAAGTATATTTCTTGTTTTCACTGCTGTTTTGGAGGTGAAACAAACTTTTTTGTTGCTACCCGGCCGAAAGTATGTTGGAACTTAACGTTTTTAGTTTGGTTGTTCGGAAGTCATTTAACCATGCATCAGAGCCATATTTCCCTACGAGGTTGCCATTGCAGAAGCTGAACGATGATTTTTCTGACGGATAGCTTTGACTGTTTTGATGCTATGATGTTATTATTTTTGACTTGCTTTGCGCCGTCGGAGGTCGACTGAAGTTTTAGTCGGTGGTTTTTTTTATCTTTATGAAGCCGTTGTTTTGGAGATGAGACAAGCTTTTTAGACCACTGTACAACCTAAATATTTTTCGAGCACTTAGCGTTTTCACGATTTTTATGCGCCATATCGGAAAGTTTTATAACTTTGAGTGAAGGTGGTAGCCTGATTGCCTTCCTCCATTGTGGCTCCCGAGTAAACTAAGTGTCCACCATTGTAACTGCTCCACTCGCCGATGTTTTTGTTACGGTTTTCACTGATATGTTTATTTTCCATGGAGCCCGTAGTCTTTTTATATTCCACCATTGTAGCTGCATAATGCGCTAACCTCCCAACGTTATGTCATTCTGTTCGTCGACGAGGAGTTTCCACCCGATGCTTTAGTGTTTAGTCTTTTTGACGCCAATAGGCTTAATGGTCTCGCGGAACTCGTTGTCCGTCTGAAGCCCGCCATCGCGGCTATTAATTAGACTATCATGCTGATGCTTTAGTGATTTTTCCTGCCGATGAAGGTTTTTCCCACGTGTTCTGTATGTGTTATTACCCTGTTTCATGGGCAACAAAGTTTTATTTTGCTATCATTTTAAAGTTTCCACAACGAGAGTGCAGCATAGGGATTTATTTTGATGATCAGTTTTCTTGTTAGCATGGTTTACAAGATGCATTCCAAATTAATGATGAATTTTGTTTTGACTGCAGGTGGACTCAGAAGATTCTTCATATTACTACAGCAAAGAAGACATAGCTGAAGGACAAAGCAGAAGGAAGTTGGCTGAAAAATGATAGGCAAATATGTTCTGAGATCAACGGAATCTTAAAAGGGATGAATAAAAGATAAAGTAGAATCGATAGCAACAGAGGCCCGATCTTGGAAGAGGTTTAGTAGTTACTGAGCTGGTCCTGTTATATGAAGTACTCATTAGACTAAATCTGAAATGTAACGTATTGCCTAAATCATGAACACTCACAAATTGACAAAACAGTGAGATTGAAATGGTCGGGGAAGCCGGAAGGTCAGGGGGCAGGGCAACCCAAAGGTTTTGTTGTGTTGTATAAAGATAGGAACCAGAGAGGGGATCAGGGATTTCTTCCCTGGAAAAACTTGTGAACCACTTGTTGTAAGAGGAACTACTTCGTTTTACAATAATAAAATTACAATTTTACCTGTTGGAGAAGAGGCTGTGTAGAATGTTCGAAGGTGATAAATGAACAATGTTGAAGGGGAACTATTTCATTTTCAACTGTGTTTCATTAACTATGAGAGCATTCTAAATTTCTGAACCTATGTTCTTATCTGAATGTTCTCTGGTTTAGTCTATGATAATCTCCACTATGAGTAATGGAGGGTTTAACTGTTGATGAGCTATCTTGTTGTGTATATGTTTATCCATGTTTACGTGATTTGATTCTAAGAGCATATATCTGTGATTTGTCTTAATATGTGAACATTATTATATTACGCATGAATTAATATTTTTCTCCCTAGGGACAGCTTAGTTAGTGTTGTTTTCCTTGATGTGTGTGATTTAGACAAAAGAGAGTTTAAGACGAGAGGTAAGAACTTGCGCATCACATTGTGACCACTCCTTGCATTCTTAATCAATCCGCATCTTAGATAGGCACTTGCATATCATACATAAAGTAAAAAAAATACAAAAAGTATACGCGGTGTACGGGGCCGCAACCGGTAAAACCTTTTATTTTTGTTACTTGACCTACAGTAGCCGAACTGCAAACTGGACAGATTCCCTACACCAAACAGTCACAGGCTAGTTGAGAATGTTAACTAGGGAGAATGCGTTGCTATTGTTGCCTGTGAATTTGTAGGCCTCAATAGTTTCTGGCGCTAGAAGGAGGGCCACTAGTGCATGGCTGGCTGAGGAAACCCATTTTCTCGAAATTATTCCATCGGTGACAGTTCAGAAAGTAGCTTTTTTTCCAATCCAATTCCTGAAGAGAAGGGTAGAGAGCACTTGTATTCTATCAATAACGAATTTTTTAATGATCTAAGAAGACACACTAGGGCATACGTGAAGAAGATTGGAGGATTACCGATTATCCCTGACTTTCCCAGAAGAGAATATAAAAAGAAAGACTGTCCTATACTGGAAGACTCAGTGTTGGTTGGAGATTTGGAAGAACTTGTAGAAACAACCTTACAGGAAGTTTTACAGCCTTTGAATCAAGTAGTCCCAAATACCCCTTACGATTCTCCTATTCATACTTCTATTCATTCACCACCTCACTCTCCACCCAGACTCATGGAAGGTGTAAACGCAAATCAGCCACCCAACCCACCAAATCCACCACCTGCCTGGAAAGCCAGATCACCTTTAAACCTAACACCTCCTTTGCATGATTTACCTCAAGCTTTCGAAAAGATGCTGGCTAAGTTTGATCCAAATGAGAAGATGTTAGTTGATGACCATTTGTTGGTTACTATGGGTAGACCTGGGTTTACTGTAATGTACCAACAACACCCCTAGCTCACTGGCCCTTTCGGCGACAGACCACGGAGCGGCCTGAAGTCTCACCCGAAGTGATTCTAATGGGTTGGCCAAAGACTCAAGTGTCCTTAGCCAGATTCTGTAGCATCCTAGGTGTCTTGCGACTCTTCTTAGCCAGTGGGTTCTCTCTCTCTATCAGTCACAGTTACTTCTTCCTCTGTCAACTCTGCGATGATCCTGACCCTTATCACAACGCCGCGTCCTAGACGATGCGCAACTCTCTCCTGCGCTCAACCCTTAACCTGCGGTATCACACACCGCAGCTCCTCTAAAGGTGTGATATCGCCTCTCCGCGATATCTTACTGCTTACAGCTTAGCACACTTAACGTTACTTGTGCTCAACTTACAGGACTCAACCTACAAGGTTGTTTAACACTACGAATCTTAACTGTCATGAGGAAAACACAAATAAACTCTTATACATAATACTTAATAGCTTCAACTTGCATTTATCCTTCAACAATGTCGTAAACCGAATAACAACATACATACATTCAACTATAAGCAAAGTTCATGTAATGAGTGACAGATAGCAGTAGGTAAACACAATCACATGAATCAATCACATAACACTCTGATTTTACGTGGTTCACTTCCACGGTAGAAGCTATGTCCATGGGAACTTGTTTATATATTATAACTTGGTAGAGTAAAAGTAGTTCCGCTGCAACCTCATATGCAGCTAGAGATATTCTAGGAAACTCCACACACAGCCTGGAGCCTTTCTCTCTTAGATCTCTTTTCTTTCTCTATATTGCCTTCTTACAATATACTCTTTCCCTCTCTCTCTCTCTCTGTCAATCTCTGTGGATTGTTACATACATGCTCTATGAGTCAGCTACTGGTTACAGTAAGATAACTACAGGCTAATAACAGAACCAGAGCTTGTCTTTTACAATACAATGGACTATGAGCTAACTAGATGAATGGCTCAATGGATCAAAATACTAACTGGATAACCTTTTACAATACAAAATACATCCGTTTATAGGTGGCTCGAAGGTCTCGCCATTACAAAACTATGGGCCTGTCCCAACAGTAACCCCAAAAAACCCTAATTAGTGACAATCGATGTATATGTACTTGGAGTAGCTGCTTTCCGTCACACCACTGCTCTCTGTAGTCTTCCATGCTTCCCGACGCTGACCATGGGTACCGACGCCGCTTCCTCGGTCTCTTCCCTTCTGTAGTTCATCTTCAATACCTCGGCCCGTTGCTCCTTTTATATTTATGAGGGTAGCTGAGCCCTCCTATCTTTGCCGTTGCCTTAAGTTCAGTGGGTGAGCTCTTTCTTCTCGTCCGCTCAGGTATTGTTTCCTATTGAATTTCTTGTTTCAAAAGTCACGATTTCTGGCTCTGATCTACAGCTAGAAACATGCTATAGCGTCGTAGCTTTACCTTATCTCTTATATCTTCACCAAAACTGTCTATCCGCCAAAATGGCAGCTTTTCCTGTAGTTGCGGGATCCTACTCCAACAGTCTCCTAACACTTACTTGTGGCTTTCCCTTGAGCCACTAACAACTGGTTTCTCTCGCTGTAGCTTCTCCTTGGCTTCCTACGAAGTCCTTGTAAATCTCTCCCAAAGTCCTGCGACTTCGTTCTGCATAGCTGTGACACACTCTTGTGTCGTTTCAAGCATAGCTTGACTAATATTGGAGCCTTCTGTATCATCAATCTCATTTTTGCTTGTTTTTTATTTCACTCATCTTTAAAATCAACTTCTGTAAACTTAGTTCGTAGGTCTCTCTTATCTTTCCTTCCCTTATTGTCATGCTCTCGCTCCCGTCGCTTGTGAGACTTTTAAGGATCTTCAGGTTTTGAGAAGTCTTCCTCATATATCCTTTCCTCTTTATCTGGGTTAAAAATTTTATCACAAAGGAAATAGAAATCTGTATCTTCCATCCTTCTCAAACATTTCATTTAGTCTGGATCCATCCCTACGAAAACTATACAAGCCCTGAATTCCATTCCGAGAACAAGCGTTTGTCTGCATGCTGAATTTCTGCTTCGCTCCTTTCCCTTTTTCTTTTGTTTTTCTGTGTCTCGGATGCCTGTTTCTTGGTCCTTTCTTCTTTCCATGAGATATTCTGGGAAACTCCATGCACACAGCCAGGAGCCCTTCTATCTTAGATCTCATTTTTACTTTCTCCCTGCCTGTAGATTTCTTTGCATCAGGCTTCTGCTCTGCTTTCTTATCTTCAGTGATCTGCTCATCTTTGTGCTTCTCGGCAGCAAAGACTTTGATGCTAGTCTTCTACATCCTGTTCTTGACTCTTCATCCTTGGAGGCTGTCTGGCCTGTGATGTTCCTACTTCCTTGGGCGACGTCGTCATAGCAGCCACAAGGCCTCCACGCTCGAAGCACTGCACAATGTCTTCTAAAGGCTCTGTCTCAGACAGAACCCACTCGGTACAGTACTCTGGACTGGCAATGGATGTGAAATTGGGAAAACATACCACTCTGTAACAAAATTAGCTCTGCACAGGGAAACTCAACAAATTACTCTATAGCTCTCGGATCTTTGCAAAAGTAACCCTCCTGTATGAATGATCTCTGCTTTTATGCTGAAGGCGATAATCTCGGACGTAACGGTCATCTAGGCTAAATCTGTCAGTGGTATTAATTGCATGGACGAGACAACAACCGTCATCCCAATCCTCATTAAATGCTGAAATCTGATCAAATTTCCCTCGAAACGTGTGTGCAAGTTGCCGGTATCGTCGAAGATTTACTAAATCTGGAAAATTTATTATGTTGTTGCCAAATCTACGGTAACATATACCGGTCATTTCTTCATTAACTGCTTGTTAGAAGGCGAAGTGACTGGCCCTCTATCTTTTTTCAAACTGGCTACGTGGCACAGGAAAACATCGCAACGATGCGATGCCACACCGCATCGTTTGAAACCGTCGTGCTAGCGTGAAGCACTAAACATATAAAACTCCGCAAGCATCCTATGGCTTGCGTAAACTTTCCTCATACTTAGTGTTTTTTTTTTGTTTTTGTTTTAGTGTAGACTACTTACCGGTGTGATGCCTCCTTTCAACTACACTAGGAATCTGCATTTTCATAAACTGTCTGAGCTAGGGCTGAGAGGTGGAGTGGCTATCACTGTAAAGATTAAGCCTACTACCATTAATGAGAGTAGGAAGAAGCTCCCTGTTCAGTTTGCTGAGCTGAACAACGCCTCCCTCTGTAACTTGCTATATCTGATATGGCCCCAACCAATGCGTCTTGAAATTCCCTGGAAAATTAATAAACTTACTGTCATAGAGGAGCACTAAGTCTCCTGTCTGAAAAATATTGCTCTTTATATGCCTGTCATGCCAAGATTTTTCTCATGCCTTCTGCACTTTCTGGTGGAATCCTGCAATGAATCTGTCTTCCTCTAAGGTAAGCAGCTGTGCTAGTCTTTCGTTCATCGTGTCTATATCAGCCATCCCTGTAATGTGAGCAATTATTAAGCTGGGGATAATATATTCCATAGGCATAACAGCCTCTTGTCCATACACCAAGCTGAAAGGTGTGTGCCCTGTAAGTTTCTTGCATGTGGTCCTGTAAGCCCATAATACAGCATTAACCCTGAGGTCCCAATCATTTCTTTGGCTATTACAGATCTTAGTAAGAGCATTTTCTAGAATCTTGTTAAAGGCCTCCACCATACAATTAGCTTATGGGTGGTAGGGAGTGCTCTTATGGTGTTGTATCTGGAATTCCTCTGTCAAGGCCTCAATGGTGCGGTTCAAAAAGTGTGTGCCTTGATCACTCATCAAAATTACTGGGCATCCAAATCTACTGATGATGCTTTCGAAAAGGAACTATGCAGCTGTAGCAGCATCACAATTTCTTACTGCTTTGGCCTCTTCCCACCTGGTGAGGTACTCTGTTCTAGTGATGATATATCTTGCACCAGTTATTTTTCCTGGTGGGTTGATAGGACCCACAAAATATATAGCCCATTTTTCAAATGCGCGCAGCGTAATCTGTGGTCGCAGCGGCATTGCATCTCTTCGCGAAGGTTTTCCTACCCTTTGGCAGATATCGCAACATCTGCAAAACTCCTTATCTCTCTGTGCAAAGTAGGCCACCATAACCCTGCAGCTAGGATTTTCTGCGTAGTCAGCTTTCCTGTGAAATGACCTCCTGTGGTACCTGAGTGTGCTTCTCTAATAATGGTCTCTTTTTCATGCGGCATAACACATTTGTGCAGGACTTCATCTGGACCTAACTTGTATAGTTGTCCTGCGATCAAGGTGAGTCTGCTGCTTTGAAAACCAACTGTTTCTTCTGATGTTTAGTAAAATCAGTTGGTGCCCATCTTGTAGTGAGAAATTGAATGATATTTGTATAATACTCATCCGTGATATGAATAGAAAATAATTGCGCATCTGGAAAATTATCTTCTAGGTTACTTGGTTCTTCTCCTGAGTCTATCCGCGACAGATGATCAGGTCCGGCATTCAATCTTCCTGGTTTCACAATGATTTCAAAATCATACTCCTGAAATAGGAGCAACCATTTGCAAATTCTTCCCCCTAACACTGGCTTATTTACCAGATACTTTAACGCGGAATGGTCAGTAAACATCTTAAATGAGGCACCCAACAGGTAGTGCCTGAATTTTTGTAGAGCGTACACCATAGCTAATCCTTCTCTTTCAGTAGTGGTGTAGTTCTTTTCTTTAGTAGATAATTTTCTGCTCTAGTATGCGATAGGGTGGTCGATACCCCATTCTCTTGGTTGCGTTAAAACAATCCCCAGTGCGATGCCAGATGCATCCACATGTACATGAAATGGCTTGGTCTAGTTTGGAAATACTAAGATGGGTGTTGTAGCCATCTTCTCTTTAAGTGTGTCTAGACTTTGCTAGAATTCCTCATTCCATAGGAATTTCACGTCTTTCTTTAACAAATTTTCCATAGGTGCTGTGATCTTCGCATAACCCTTGATGAATTTTCTATAGTACCCGGTATGACCAATTACTGTCCTCAATTGCTTGACTGAGTTGGGTGCTGGAAGATTTACGATGATGGAAATCTTTGCAAGATCTACCATCAAGCCTTGTCTGCAAACAATGTGACCCAACAAAATGACAATGGCGCACAGAATACACATTTTTTCAGGTTCAGAGAAATCTGGTACTACCTATATTTCTCTAACATCAGTCTTAAATCTCCTATGTGCTTGTCGATTAATCCAAGCATAGTCCAATCATCAAAGTAAACCTCTAGGAATTTATGGATGTATTCTTTAAATACATCAACTACTACTCTAGAAAAGATAGCTGGTGCATTATTAAGACCAAAGGGCATTACCGTATAATAGAATGAGCCCCGTTCTGTTGCAAAAGTGGTCTTATGTCGATCCTCTGCATGGATCCTAATCTGGTGATAGCCTGAAAATCCATCAGTGAAGGAGTAGACCTCTTGTCCTCCCACATTGTCTAACACTTCATCAGTAAAGGGTGTTGAAAATGTATCATGAAGCAATGCATCATTGAGTTTACGCAAGTCGACACAGATCCTGATGTCTCCTTTTGTCTTCTTTTCTTGTACGACCATGGGACTAATCCACTCGCTTTCTTTGACTGGTTCAATGATGCCTGCTGCTAGTATCTTGTTGATATCATCCTTAACTTTTTCTTTATAGCGCGTATTTAATCTGTATGGACACTGCTTGACTGGTCTGGCATCCTCTTTCAATGGTATCTGCATTACTCCCAGATCTCCTACTATTCCCTTCATTTCTGTGAACTTAGTGGGGAATAAATCCTGATAATCATGTAACAGATATTCAATATGTCCTACCGTTTTATCATCCCAGTAGTCCCCAATAGAGGAAAAATTTGGTTCTATGTCTGTTCCAATATTGATATTTTTAATCTTGATGGGCTCTGTGATTGCTGGAATATGTAGCTTCGGTCCATCAACATCGCGAGTCCCCTCTGACTCCAGAATGTTGATGCTACGAGGATCCTCATCCTCATCCTCTGGTTCTACTTCGAAGTTATAGCACTTGAGCGCATCTTCTAACTGGATGTCCCACTCAAGTTGAGTATGTACTGATAGGGTATAGTCCTCAAATATCTTAATCTTTATTACATCTAGGGCCTGATCAACACTTGGATACTCAGATTCAAAAGCGAACATGAGTAGAAAGCTGTCTATCATAAGTGGCCATGTAGTCTTTCGCTTGTGTAATTCAGTCTCTGTGTACCAGTTCCTTGGAACTGTTTCTAAAGTGTGGATGAATCGGTGAACCCACTCATCCTCGGGAATGCCCGACCAACTTTGTTTACAAGTCTGGATATGTGACCTAGGTTCACTTTCTTTTGTGTATTTCTACTGGACATTGGAGTCAGTAGAGAATCTGATCGCCACCAATCTCTTAAGATCATCCCATGATGTGATATTCTCTTTATGTACATACCACCATCTTGCAGGCATGGCTCGTACTGCAAGGTCCATAGCTACGATCCTCTGCTCGTGAGGAATTTGTTGTTCAAACTGCTGGAGAAAGTTCTGGATATCTGTTAGACCATGAAACGATGGAATATTATTAGTCTCTATGCCAATCCATCATAGCGACTTAGTCATAAACGCACATTTGCGCGCTGAGACTTCGTAAAGTCTATTCTGCCAGTTTTCTAGACCAACATCTGAATCCGATGCGCATGAGTTGTCGCATCGCCAACTAATGTTCCCTTCTGCGGTTGGATTGATGTAGTCACTCTGGTTGGCAGTCATTTGATAGAGACTCTCCATGTTATGTGCCTCTTCCTCTACTTGGATAGGTTCAATGTATCTAGGACCCTGAAGAGGATCCAACGGTGCGATGACCCGGATCTGCGCATCCTCAAAGGTCATGTGTCTTCTCTTTAGGTCGATAACAAACCTGTTACTGATTTCCCAATCAATTCCTAGTAATGCTAGATATGGTCTACTATTGCCAATGATTTCTATAACTTCAAAGTCCGCAAAGCTGCAAACTCTGTCAATGTCAACTGGTACTTGCGGTAATCGACCCAATGGCGATTCCCACTACTGATTAGCTAATCTCAGATGGATAGGCGATCTGACTAACTTAGGGATACCCATCTGTTCCCATGTCTTCTTAGTCAGAACATTTACCTCTGATCCTAGATCTAGGATCACCTCATCCATTTCAAATTCTCCAACCTGTGCTGTGAGCCTCATCTCTCTTCCTGTTCTTGTATGGCCCATGATATTATGAATAGCACGCTGCGCACTGCTCATGAAAGAAGATGGCTGGCACTGATCTATGATGCATTGAATTTCTCCGAAAGCTTGCTCATTTTGCTCGAGTTTTAAACAACTCCTCAAGAAGGAATGTACACTTCTTGTCGACTCGTCGTCATCACATCTTCCCGATGTGGTAGTTT
This sequence comes from Pseudotsuga menziesii, assembly GCA_001517045.1. NCBI lineage: Eukaryota > Viridiplantae > Streptophyta > Pinopsida > Pinales > Pinaceae > Pseudotsuga > Pseudotsuga menziesii. The sequence continues at coordinate 49,691 of LPNX011003654.1, forward strand.
GCGATGTCTACACAGGAATAACGCCAAAAAGTGTTTGCTGCGGTATGCCCCTAGATGACAGTACCTGCGATCCTGATTGCGTAGGGTCATCAAAGAAAGTCTTAGCTTCCTGAAATGTCTTTTTATTCTTCTATAGGTCAAGTGGTGTTGATTTATTAGTAGCTTTGTGCACGCACTCCTGACCTATGTTCTTTTCATCATCCTGCGATGTCCCACTAGTAGAAGCACCGCTACGAGTCACAATGTTGACTCTTGGTTCTGGCTCTTTCTGCTCAGCAGCAATAAGTTGGATGTTCTGGTTTACTGCTGGCTTAGGCTCTCTGATATTGACTATCAAGATAGGACATTCTTCGATGGTGTGGTCATAGGACTTGCAATAATTACACGCCGTAGTAGGGTTCTGACAGTCCCTAGCATAATGTCTTACAACTCCACAGTTGTAACAAGTGATCGGTCCATGACCATGGCCAAAGCCTTCTCCACGGCCAAAGCCTCCTTCACGGCCTCTTCCTCTGAATCCTCCTCCACGGCCAACATGAGCTGGTTCGTGCTGTGGTCCTACTGCTGGTCCTGGTGTTTCTGAATGGACTCTGTACAAGTCGTGCTTGCTCCCGACCATGAGATCATAGGCTCGGCAATTGTGTTCATCATTGCCTACCGACTTGCAGAAGTTACAGTATAAGTTCTTAGGGGTTTGTACATACTTCTGAAGTAGAGGGAATTCCTGAGGTCTATGTCCTCTTGTTCTGCAAAGTTCACACCACGGGCCATGGGTCTGCGGTAAGGGGTTAGGAGCCCCACTTGCTAGATACTCTACAAAAACTGGACAGTTGTCTTTGGTATGGCCTTGTGATTTACACTTTGTGCACCATATTTCTTGTGTGACCTCTTTCCCTTTCTTAATCTCATGCAACTGTAACGTGGTATTAGCTAACTAGTTTTGTAAAGTTTCCATGCCTGTACTAGTCTCGGCTAGAGGTGAAGCCTCTAGTTTCATTTCCATCTCCAACACTTCATCCTGTGTCTGGAGTTTCTGCTGCATTAATGGCAGTCTAATGTGAGGGAGCAGCGCTGCGATAAACCATTCTTTATGCTTCTCTGTCACAAACTCAAATCTTACTTGGTCTATGAGGGTTTTGAATTTCTGGTCAAAATCCCATACTGACTCTGAAGGCAACTGTTTAATGTCTTTGAGCTCTGTAATACACTGTGACTCTGACTTAGGTTTCTTAAATTCTTTGATCATGGCAGTCCTGACCTGTACAAGTGTTCTGGGAAGTGCTGAGGTATAATTCATATACCATGTTAAGGCTCATTCCCTAAGTGTAGTAACCAACTGTACAAGTTTAATATTATCATCTTGGATCCCTTTAATAGTCCATACTGCTTCGCATAGGAACCAGTGTTGTTCTGGGTCTTCCGCCCCTGTACCCTTAAAGGTAGGTAGCTTCATATCATCCCCCATTCTATTTCTACGTGGTGGATGTTGATTCACTGTGTTACTACCACTCGGTGGTGTAGATGTAGGTGATGTAGTGGTAGAAGGTACCATGTGGGAACTACTAGATGTAGTTTCCGCGGGATTGCTCTGAGTCCCGGTCTGTTTCTGTGGGGTGTAAGGGTGGTACGGGATACCCCCTACTATGCTTTCTGTATTACTGTGAGTCTGTTCTCTAGTATGTTCTGGACTGTTTTCAAAGGAAGAATATGTGAAATCTACTTTATACTTCTTACCACTACGTGTACGTCCAAGTTCGTCAAAATCACTCACAAACTCTTGTGACATTACACTTGCTGAACTTATTGGTCTAAGACTATATCCATTACTTCTTTTTCATGTAATAACATCTTAATGGAAAAGTTTAAATATTTTAGGTACTTACTGCGATATCCTTTGAAGAAGTACCGCTCGGCCTTGCTGAAACTTTTTCTTTGGTCAACTGCAAACTCGGTGATGAAGCCTTCTAGCACACTCGCAAGCCAAAAGTCTACTGTCCTCGTGATGGGGTTATCAAGGCTCTTCATGGTCTGAATTAGCTCCAGTGTCTAGACAATGTCCCTTTTCTTCTTGAATATATTCTTATCTGTCAACTTTGATAACCAGTCATACAACTCATTCCCATAAGTTGCAAAGAATATCGTATGCAGGTCTGTGAAGATATGTTTTTGTAACCAGTCCTCTATAATCAACGTAGGACTCTTGTTGTCTTTCTTACCAAATTCTGTTTCGTTTGAATCAACCCAATGGCTAAGTTCTTCTCTCGCAGGATGCCAATAGAACATCAGTGCTCAGCTTGTTCAAAATAAGCAATGGAACCATTTGTTGGTTACTATGGGAAGACCCAGGTTTACTGTAATGTACCAACAACACCCCTAGCTCACTGGACCTTTCGGCGACAGACCGCGGAGCGGCCTGAAGTCTCACCCAAAGTGATTCTAATGGGTTGGCCAAAGACTCAAGTGTCCTTAGCTAGATTATGTAGCATCCTAGGTGTCTCGCGACTCTTCTTAGCCAGCAGGTTCTCTCTCTCTATCAGTTGCAGTTACTTCTTCCTTTGTCGACTCTGCGATGATCCCGACCCTTATTTCATCACCGCGCCCTGGACGACGCGCAACTCTCTCCTGTGCTCGACCATTAACCTGTGGTATCACACACCGCAGCTCCTCTAAAGGTGCGATATCGCCTCTCCGTGATATCTTACTGCTTATGGCTGAGCACACTTAACGTTACTTGTGCTCAACTTATGAGACTCAACCTACAAGATTGTTTAACACTACGACTCTTAATTGTCGTGAGTGAAACACTGATAAACTCTTATACATAATACTTAATAGCTTCAACTTGCATTTATCCTTCAACAACGCTGTAAACTGAATAACAACATACATACATTCAACTGTAAGCAAAGTTCATGTAATGAGTGACAGATAGCAGTAGGTAAACACGATCACATAACACTCTGATTTTATGTGGTTCACTTCTATGGTAGAAGCTATGTCCACGGGAACTGGTTTATATATTATAACTTGGGAGAGTAAACACAGTTCCTTTGCAACCTCATATGCAGCTAGAGATCTTCTGGGAAACTCCGCACACAGCCTGGAGCCCTTCTCTCTTAGATCTCTTTTCTTTCTCTATATTGCCTTCTTACAATATACTCTTTCCCTCTCTCTCTCTCTGTCAATCCCTGTGTATTGTTACATACATGCTCTATGAGCCAGCTATTGGTTACGGTAAGATAACTACAGGCTAATAACAGAACCAGAGCTTGGCTTTTACAATACAACTGACTATGAGCTAACTAGCTCAATGGCTCAATGGCTCAAAATGCTAACTGACTAACCTTTTACAATACAAAATACATCCCTTTATAGGCGGCCCGAAGGTCTCGCCATTACAACACTGTGGGCCTGTCCCAACACTAACCCCAAAGAAACCCTAATTAGTGACAGTCGACGTATCTGTACTTGGAGTAGCCGCTTTCCATCACACCACTGCTCTGTGCAGTCTTCCATGCTTCCTGGCACTGACCATGGGTACCGACGCCACTTCCTCGGTCTCTTCCCTTCTGTACTTTGTCTTCAACACCTCGTCGTGTTGCTCCTTTTATCTTTATGAGGGTAGCTAAGCCCTCCTGTCTTCGCCGCTGCCTTAAGTGCAGTGGGTGAGCTCTCTCTTCTCGGCCGCTCAGGTACTATTTCCTATTGACTTTCTTGTTCCAAAAGTCACGGTTTCCAGATCTGATCTGCAGCTAGAAACATGCTACGACGTCATAGCTTTACCTTATCTCTTATATCTTCGCCAAAACTATCTATCAGCCAAAATGGAATCTTTTCATGTAGCTGCGTGATCCTACTCCAACACCATTTGCAAAGTTTATATTTGGCAATATAGGGATTAAGGGCTCGAGAATATGAGGATGTAGTTTGTAGACTTTTCCCACACACCCTTAAAGAAGCAGCAACATCATGGTACTTTGGTTTTTCTGCAAACTCCATCCCAGATTGGGATACCTTTGAAAGGATTTTTAGAAGTAAGTATGCAACCCAAAAAACACATGTAGCTCTCATGAAAGGACTATGTGCCTTAAAGAAAGAAAGAAAAGAGAAGGTGCACAGTTTTACCCAAAGATTCGTAGCCTATCTTAAGAATTTTTCTGAAGCAGACAAACCCTCAAATAAAGTCTTGATTGAATATTATACATCAACTTTAGGACTCGAGTTGGCCATGTTTTCCAAAATGAAGGCCAAACCTATGCTAGCAGAGACTTATGAAGAAGAGGAGAGAGTAGAGGCTAAAAGGGAAAGTATCGAAGATTATCCTTAATGATCAGGAGAAAAAAATGTTGGGATGAAGGCTTTGTTATTTACTAAGCCTAAAGAGGAGCAATCACTAGATTTTGAAGGAATCGCAAAGATGATGTAGAAGCTCTCTAACAAAATCATAGACTTGGAAAAGGAAAAGGAAGTGCAAAAGTTCTATAAGCCATATTACAAGAAAAGAGAAGATAACAATCAATCCCAACCCCCTCCGCACAGCCATGCATCTATGAACTTAATGGAGGTGGGAATGGATAACTTTTGCACTTTCCACCAACAACCCCATTCTGAAAAGAATTGTCCTGAATGGATAAATTCAATGACGTTGGTCATGAATCAGCTGTTGGATTCTAAATTAACTGAAGAAAATGATGAAGAAGGGAAAGACAACAATAAATCAACAGAAAAACAGGAGGATGAGGCCATGGTTTTATGGGACTATGTATGGTTGTTTGATGCTAAGGAAGAAAAGGATATGAGACACGAGGGCATCCTGGAAACAAATGTAACGACGAGAAGCCAAGGGTTGATTAAGGAAAACAGTATTATGCTCCTGAAGATCAAAAGACTTCAAAAGAATGTCAAGAAATTTCCAAACAACTCCTCAACTAAATAGATTCCGGAATTTACCATCACCAGTCAAAATCCTAGACAGATCAACATGGCTACTAAGCCCAATGAAGAAATAATAAATAATGTTAAATTGAATCTCACAGAACATAGGATGGATTATGACATTGTGGAGGATATAAAAAAGGTGAGGGCAAACATCTCATTATTTGAAATGTGCAATGTGCCGCAGCAGAAAGAAAAGCTATTGAAAGCACTTGAAGTATCAAGGGAGAGGCTACCCACTGAAAATCAGCCCCAAGAAGAAGAAATTGGTGAAGCAAGTATGGGAGGTAAGCCTAAAAGCAAGAATCCACCTTTTCTCCTTACTTTTGAAATTTTCAACCACAATGTGCATAACTGCCTAGTAGACTCGGGAGCATCAGTCAACGTCATGTCGCTGTCGGTCTGCAAAAAGATAAATGGAAAACCTAAACCATCTACTTGGAGGGTTTTTCAGTTGGATAGAACGAATGTGAAGGTAATTGGGGAAATGGAGGATGTTCTCGTTCACTTATCTTTAAATGATAAGGTGTGTCAATTCATTGATATTGTGGTGGTTGACATACCGGAAGCTTATGGACTCGTTCTGAGCAGAGATTGGTCGGAAACGTTGAACGGATATTTTTCCTCGAATTGGTCACATCTGTGGCTACCATATAAAGGAATCCCAAATCAAATTAAAGTTTTGAGGGAGCCCCACATGAAGAACAATGTTACTCAGTTCGAAGGTAAAAATGAACCAGTGGATTCTGTTTTGGGAAATTACTTTATTGAGATAGAACTAGGAAATTATCAAGCAGAAGAAGCCATCGATACATCAGACGCTCAGCTTGATCTCCTTTGGTTTTCACAGGCTGATGAAATTGATTGTAAAATAGTAGAATTAGTTGTAGATGTAGATGTTAATTCTCGCACAGTAGTGGGTAGCGATTTTTGGACGCTTTTCTTTGATGGTTCTAAAACTTTAGAGGGGTCAGGAGCCGGCTGTGTCCTGATTGACCCTAAGAAAAACAAACATTTTCTTTCATGTATATTAGAGTTTGAATGTACCAATAACACAGCTGAATATGAAGCATTAGTTCAGGGATTAAGGAAAGCAATTGAATTAAAGGCAAAAAATCTGAAAGTGTTTGGAGATTCTGAAATAATTGTAAAACAAATTCGAAATCAAATACATTGCATTTCTCCTCATTTAAAAGCTTATCAAAATGAAGTATGGGATTTACTTAGAGGTTTTAATGCATTTAACATTAGATCGATTCCTCGACTCAAGAATGCAGCAGCTGACTTGCTCACCACCTCAGCTGCGAGGCTTGTGCCCTCTAATAATCGGTGCTCTGTTGAATTGCTTTTCAGGCCTTCAGTTCTAGATATGATTACCAATATATGAGTGTTCGATGATGATCAGTAGATCATAGAATGCTTGACAAACGACGAGACCTTCAAAGGGGCGATTATTGATGATGAAGACCATCAAGCCGAGCTAAAATTCGATAATTTTGTTCCTAAAGGAGTCAGGACTTTAGAACGGATGTTTGATTTAAATGAGAAATTTAGAAGACCAGTGAATGTGAAGACTCATAGCTTGTCTCTACAGTTCGAGTTGATTAATTTGAGGACTGAAATGGAGCCTAAATACGTGAAATTGGGAAAATGTTGCTCCCCAGGTGAAAGGAATAAGTTTATTAGTATTTTCAAACAATACAAAGATGTTTTTTTCCTGGACGTATGAAGATCTGAAGACATATGACACCAATATTATTCAGCATGTCATCCCCATCAGATCTGGAATCAAACCTTATCAGCAGCCTTTAAGAAAAATGCATCCAAAATTAGAACCTTTAATCCAGAGTGAAGTTAAGAAGCTATTGGATGCTAGAATCATCTTCAAGGTTAGACACTCAGAATGGGTTTCAAATCTGGTACCAATAAGGAAGAAATCTGGAGAAATCAGGCTATGTGTGGATTTCAGAAACTTAAATCGTGCTTCAGATAAAGACAATTATCTTGTTCCACCCATTGAGCATATATTGCAAATAGTTTCAGGCTCTAAATTATTCTCTTGATTAGATGGATTCTCAGGCTACAATCAAGTACTGGTAGCTGAAGAAGACATACTTAAAACGACATTTAGAACTAGGTGGGGAACTTTTGCTTACAGAAGGATGCCCTTTGGACTCATAAACACTGGAGCTACTTTCCAGAGGGCTATGGACATAGCTTTCTGCAGTCTGATTGGCTGCAGTGCTGTAGTATACCTCGATGACATCATGATATTCTCAAAGAAAAGAGAGGAAGACACATTTCATTTTAAGCGGATTTTTGAACGCTGCCGAAAATATGGTATCTCGCTAAACCCCAAGAAGTGCATGTTTGTCATTATAGAAGGTAAGTTGTTGGGCCACGTGGTTTCTAAGAAGGGGATCTGCATAGACCTAGAAAGGATCAAAGCCATGGAACATATTCCCTTACCCCTGTTGGAGACATTTACCATCATACACACACTTTGGTCAAATTGGCCTAGTTAAACCACTATCCTAAGTTTAATTGACATCAAGGAGCATTAATTACCATCATCCCAGTCACTCCCATGCCTACCTACAGTCAAGGAGGCTAACTTAGCCTTTCCTACAGTCAAGGAGGCTAACTGGAGCACTCCAGGGGTGATCTGGTTGACATTCATGTACCTAATTGCTAACTGGGGGTTACTTTCAGTTCAACCAATCAGTTACAGTCAGTTAAGGCACCTCCATGCATTAAATATATTATTTAATCATTATTTATTGATTATTTTATTATTATTTAATGAACTGGAGTGAACTAGGCGCCTTCACCAACTTCTGATGGTCAGTTCAGCTTCATTTAACCTCATCAAGGTTTATTGGAGTTATGCAGTACTAGCACTTGATGTTTGGTTGCTATGACATGTGTTTGATCTCCTTCAGTTGAGATTAAGTCATTTATTGCACTCCAACTTTAGTTAGGGATTGGTGAGTCAATTAAGGTTTTTTTTCAAGTGGTTAACTGAGTGGTATTGCATGGCAAAGAGTCAGTTAAGCTAGACTCATGCATGGGAATTCAAATTGTCGCTTAGTTATTCGAATTCTTCATTGAGTTAAGCTATGGCTCATGCATGGGAATTGTAATCCTTTATTGTTTATATAATATACAGAGAGGAAACCTATTTGGTTCCTGAAAATTTCCAATTCATGAGTAATTGTTAATAATTCTTTGATGAGATTGAATCTTAGTTCCTAGATCATGTGCAAGAATTAATATGGTATCAAAGCTACGGCAGGACAAAGATCAATTTCTCCATGAAATGTGAGCAATAGCTCAATTCTTTTATTTTTCCCTTTATGTTTTGATTTTCAGGTTTCTATAGGTGAAGCATTCGCTACAAGAAAATCCAGATGGCCTCCTCAGCAGCCTCCTCAGTACCTATGTTGACTCCATACAATTTCCACACATGGAAACTCAAAATGGAACATCAGCTAAAAGGAAAAGGACTCCACAGAGTCACCATGGACACTGAACCAGAGCCTGGATCCGCCATAGAAAAATCAAGATTCTTCAACAAAAAGGATGAAGCCTTTGGTTTCTTATGCCTCTCTATTTCCGATGATCTTCTCTTCCATCTTACGGATCTGAATACACCGAAAGAAATATGGGACAAGTTGGAATCACTGTATGGAAAGCATGATGACATGAGAGTTTATCAACTCGAAAATGAACTCATGTCTCTCCAACCTTCCAATTTCGAGACTCTGAATGATTTCTTTACAAAGTTCAAGAATGTAGTTTTTCTCTTGAAGCAATGCAAAGTGGAGAAGGAAGATGATCAGCTCATCCTAGCCATCCTCTCCAAACTCAGGGCTGATTATTCAGTTTTTGTTTCTACATTCCGTGCAGGGAAGCTCACAACTCCCAAATGGAAGATGCCTACACTCGATGCCTTCATTGAGTCTCTAACTAGTGAACATGACAAGCTTGTCCAAATGGGGATCATCCGATCTTCCCGAGACCAAGCCCTCTATGTCACGGGGCCCAAAGATGTGAAAGGTAAAGGTAAGCAGCAAAAAAATCAGAAAACTAAATTTGATGCTCCAAATCCTAGATTTGAAAATCAGCAGCATGATGAATCTTCCGGTTCAAGGAAGAACAAAGGAAAAGGGCACAATGGGAAATAAAGAGTGAGGTGTTCTTACTGCGGGAAGGGTTTTCACCCTGAACATGTCTGCATGAAGAAAAATCTTGATGAAGCAACCTCTCTTCTTGAAAGGAATCACATCAATCTTCCGG
>LPNX011003654.1:59169-110105 GCA_001517045.1 Pseudotsuga menziesii
CTATGGAATGAAAGGTTTGGCCATCTTAATTTCAAATATTTGCAGCAATTACAGAAACATTCCATGGTTGAAGGCCTTCCGGTCATCAAGGCAACTACGGGAGTCTGCAAGGGCTGTGTGATTGGAAAGCACCCTGAGCACAAGTTCGATCGGGGGAAGGCAAACCGAGCTACAAACATATTGGGGCTGATACATTCTGATATCAGTGGTCCAATTCCTGTCACATCCATGAATGGATCAAGGTACCTCCTTACCTTTATTGATGATTTTTCCAGGTATACATGGGTTTTCTTCCTAAAAAAGAAATCAGAGGTATGTGAAAAATTTTCTGAATTGAAGGCTTTGATCGAAAATGCCTCTGGGCTTAAGATCAAGATATTGAGATCTGATAATGGAGGGGAGTATGTTAGTAATGATTTTCTTTCCATTTTCTCCCAAAGTGGTATTCAGGTCCAACATTCAATTCCCTACACTCCCCAGCAGAACGGAGTAGCAGAAAGGAAGAACCGGTCTCTCAAAGAGATGACCACCTGTATGTTGGAGTCAAAGAAGCTTGCTGCAAATTTGTGGGCTGAATCCATGCATGCTGCAACATACATTCAGAACAGGGTGCCACATTCATAAGTGAAAGGTAAGACTCCTTTCGAAGCATACTTTGGACACAAGCCAGATGTGTCTAACCAACGGGTGTTTGGGTCCACTGCATGGGCCCGGATTCCGCTTGATAAAAGAAGGGCTTTGCAACCGCAGAGCATAGAATGTCTGTTTATTGGATATCCTGATGAATCTAAAGGATTCAAGCTGCTGGATATCAATACCAAACAGATCATCATCGAGAGAAGTGTCAAGTTCGATGAGCCTCTTCAGGAGGTGGAACTAGTGGAGGAGAAAACTGCTGAAATTTCTTCCTATTCCACTGAATATTTGGATGATGAAATTGGAGGTGATGACCCTGATTTAGATCCTTTGGTTTTTTATATCAGTGAACAGCAAACATCAGATACTGAATCAGAACCTGAAGTGCAAACTCATCTTCCTACATGGGCCCGACAGACACTCTCCTCCGCAGGAGACAACATTGGAAATCCGGATGATCCAAGGAGAACCCGGTCTGATTTCCAAAGAGCAGGTATTGCACTCTCTTGTTCTGATATTTTGCTGTCTGAAAATTGCTATTTGATGATTATTTCAGATCTGAAATCTTACTACCATGCTCGAAAGGATCCGAGATGGCAAGTTGCCATGGATGAAGAGATGAATTCTCTTCAGAAAAACACTACTTGGGAGCTAGTTTCTCTTCCTCCGGGAAGGAAATTGGTTCAATGCAAGTGGGTGTTTCAGAAAAAGGTTGCTACTGATGGAAGCACCTGCAAATATAAGGCAAGTCTGGTAGCAAAAGGTTTCTCTCAGGTCCAAGGAGTTGACTACCATGAGACCTTTGCACCGGTTGCAAAAATGGACTCCATCCGCCTTGTTTTGGCTATTTCCGCATCCAAGCACTGGGAGGTGCATCACATGGATGTTAAGTTATCCTTTCTGCATGGAGATATTCATGAGGAGATATACATGAAGCATCCTGAAGGTTACATCACTGATCCATCTTTGGTTTGCAAGCTAAAGAAGTCACTATATGGGTTAAAACAGGCCCCAAGAGAGTGGTATTCCAAGATGGATGCCTTCCTTCTCTCGCAAAACTTTCAGCGATGTAGATCAGATCCAAATGTGTATTTACAGCAGCATGATGATTATATTATTATTATTGTTTTATATGTTGATGAATTACTGATCACAGGTAGCACAATTTCCTCCATTTCAGCCATCAAAACTGCTCTCCACAATGCCTTTGAAATGAGTGATTAGGGGCTTCTAAAACAATTTTTGGGGCTCGAAATCGAGCAAAATTCTAATGGGATTATGGTCACTCAGTCAAAATTCATTTCAGACCTGTTATTCAAGTTTAACATGGCTGAATGTAGGCCTGCACCATTCCCTTTCCTTTCAGGGATCAGCCTTGAAGAAGGAAAAAGCACACCTCCCATGGACTGCACTATCTATCGACAGCTAATTGGTAGCTTGTTGTACTTGACACATTCTAGGCCTGATATTTGTTATGCCGTGAATGCTGTATCAAGATACATGCAGCAGCCTCATGATCTTCATTGGAAGGCAGCCAAGCGGATCCTCCAGTACATTTAGGGAACCAGGACCTACGGCATTCACTATGCTGTAGATTCCGAGCTAGAGCTGGCTGGATACACAGATTCCGATTGGGAGGGTGATTATATTGATAGGAAGTCAACTTATAGATATGTATTTATGTTTGGTGGTGGCCCTATTTTCTGGTCAAGCAAAAAACAGGCTGCCATAGCACTATCTTCAGCAGAGTTCGAGTATCGAGGAGTGGTGAATGCTTGCATCCAAGCAGTTTGGTTGCAAGGCATTCTTTCAGAGTTTGATCTTGGTAGTACTTTGTCCACTGTTCTCTTCTGTGACAACCAGAGTGCTATTAAGATATCCACGGATCCAGTTACTAGGAAGAGGACCAAACATGTAGAGATTCACATGCACTACATCAGGGAGCTAGTGCATGACAGGACCATCATTCTGCAATACTGCCCGACTGATGAGCAGATTGTAGACATCTTCACCAAGAGATTTTTAGAAAAGAAGTTCACTTACCTCTGTTCACTGTTGGGGGTGATTTCATCAGGGTGATCCATACTACTTTTCGTGTTCAGCTTGAGGGGGGTTTTTGTTCCCACTGGGTTTTCCCTCTTTTCCTCACTTAGTTTGTTTTGAGCATTGTTTCAGTTTCTTTATTGTACAGGGTGACCTATGGCCTTTGTTTCCAGGGCCCTAGCATTTTTATGTTTTCTAACTCTTCCTGAGTATAGCTTAAGGGGGGGTGTTGGAGACATTTACCATCATACACACTCTTCAGTCAAATTGGCCTAGTTAAACCACTATCCTAAGTTTAATTGACATCAAGGAGCATTAATTACCATCATCCCAGTCACTCCCACGCCTACCTACAGTCAAGGAGGCTAAATTAGCCTTTCCTACAGTCTAGGAGGCTAACTGGAGCACTCCAGGGGTGATCTGGTTGACATTCATGCACCTAATTGCTAACTGGGGGTTACTTTCAGTTCAACCAATCAGTTACAGTTATTTAAGGCGCCTCCATGCATTAAATATATTATTTAATCATTATTTATTGATTATTTTATTATTATTTAATGAACTGGAGTGAACTAGGCGCCTTCACCAACTTCTGATGGTCAGTTCAACTTCAGTTAACCTCATTAAGGTTTATTGGAGTCATGCAGTACTAGCACTTGATGGTTGGTTGCTATGACATGTGTTTGATCTCCTTCAGTTGAGATTAAGTCATTTATTGCACTCCAACTTTAGTTAGGGATTGGTGAGTCAATTAAGGTTTTTTGTCAAGTGGTTAACTGAGTGGTATTGCATGGAAAAGAGTCAGTTAAGCTAGACTCATGCATGGGAATTCAAATTGTCCCTTATTTATTCGAATTCTTCATTGAGTAAGCTATGGCTCATGCATGGGAATTGTAATCCTTTATTGTTTATATAATATACAGAGAGGAAACCTATTTGGTTCCTAAAAATTTCCAATTCATGAGTAATTGTTAATAATTCTTTGATGAGATTGAATCTTAGTTCCTAGATCATGTGCAAGAATTAATAACCCCATAATAAAAAGGGCATGCAATCATTTATGGGGACAATAAATTTCGTGCGAAGGTTTGTGCTAGATTTCGCTCAAATTGTTAAACCTTTGCAGCAAATGGTAAAGCAAAGTGTACAATTCAAGTGGACTGATGTAGAGAAGAACGCATTTAGTAAAATTAAAACAGTTGTTGCGCACGCACCCTCCCTCAAAAGTCTAGATTTTGTGAAAGATTTTATTTTGTACACTTTCGCATCTGATGATTCACTAGCAGCTGTGCTTACCCAGAAGGAAGATGGGGGAGATAAGTTCCCCATATCATTTATGAGCACTGGTATGCAAGGGGCCGAATTGAATTACCCAGCTGTGGATAAATAAGCTTACACAGTGTTCAAAGCGGTGAAAGAATTCAGACCATATATACTTAAGAACCGGACAAAGGTAATAGTTCCACACCTAGTTGTGAGGTCTCTTTTCATACAAAAAGAGTTAGAAGAAAGAAGAGGCAACTGGGTAACAGCTCTACAGGAGTATGACCTCGAATTCAAGACAACCTCCATAGTGGAAGGGCAAGGATTGTGTAAACTAATGACTGAAAGTAAAGACAATGAAGAACATGACTGGGAAGACGAAGCTGAGTTACATTTGATGGATGTATGTCCTCTTTTCATAGCTTCAGACTCTTGGTATCAAGACCTTGTGCATTACCTTCAGGGGGTTTTGTTACCGGAACATTGGAATTCTAAGCAAAGAAGAGCATTGTGTCTTAAATCAGCCTCATATCAGATTGTTGAAGGAATATTATTCAGAAAAAATTATGATGGAGTTCTTATTAGATGCTTAAAGAAAGAAGATGCGAAGAAGGTAATGATAGCCTTACATGATGGGCCTACTCAAGAAAATTTATCTGGAGATACAATAGCACACAATTCTCAGAGCTGGATGCTATTGTCCCACGCTGTTCAAAGATGCACATGCCCATGTTAGAAAGTGCAACATTTTCCAAAGGTGTGGTGGACGACAAGTTAAAGAAGAAGGACCATTAAATCCCATAATGATAACAGAAACTTTTGAGCAATGGGGGATGGACATCATTGGAGAAATAAAGCCAAATTATTCCTTACAACAAAAATATATTTTGAAGGCAACCGACTACTTCACTCGTTGGGTCGAAGCCATTATGTTGCGTAAAGTAAATGAAGATGCGGTCATGGAATTCTTGAAAGATCATATTATGACCAGGTTTGGAGTTCCAATTTCTTTAGTTTTCGATAATGCTTCTTATTTTTCCTTGATTAGATTAACTACATTTGCTCATGAGAAATAAATTAAGTTGCATTACTCTGCTAATTACTATCCATAGGGAAATGGTTTGGCTGAATCTACAAACAAGAATCTGATTAGGATTTTAAAAAATACGGTGATAGAAAATCAGAGGAGTTGGCACTCAGCATTTCCAAATGCTCTTTGGGATGATAGGGTCACCCCCAAGACTTCATTAGGTGTGTCCCCGTATACCCTTGTTTATGGAAAATAGGCCATTCTACCCCCCAATATCATGCTACCCTCTTCCATAATAGCTCAAGAATCTAGAGGACCAGATAATGAAGTTTTGCAACTAAGGATACATAATCTTTTGAAGGAAGAGGAATCTAGATCCAAGGCCAAAGAATGTTTTAAACAACAACAGGAGGTAGTAAAGAGATGGTTTGATAAACACAAAGATGGAACAAAAGAATTCAAGGTGGGAGATTTGGTTCTCAAATGGGATCACCCCCATGATGAAAAAGGAAAACACACAAAATTCCAACAGCTATGGGTAGGGCCTTTCCAGATTGCGGCAAAACTTGGCCCGTCAACCTATAAATTGCAAGATTTACAGGGGTGGGAAGAGAACTTACCAGTTAATGGTTTAGTTCTCAAACCTTATTTTTCCTGAGTTTTTGTTTTGTTATTTTGTTTTGTACATAAATAATCTGCTTGGTTTGCTTATTTTGATTTATTTTATTGCTGATGGTTTTAGTTAGATTTTGGTTGATTTTAATAAGAAAGAGGCAAACTTTTGGTTGCATGGAGAGCATCAGAATTCTAGAGTAATTAAAGTCCTTTAGTGTAAGACTGTGTACTATTTTTTTATCTGAAAGAATTTCTTCCATTTTAGCAGTTTTCTTGAATGGCTATGAACACATTGAAGTCCTACTTAATCCTTGTAAAATAAACCAGGATCAAAAGGTCTCGAATACTATTTTGAGGCTCCATCCATCTCACATTTAAAAATGTCCTAGGGGGTGATAGTAAAAGGCCCATGGAAAGGAAGCAGGGTAAACAGTATATTATATATAAATGATCCCATGCCAGGAATTGAATGCCAAAAGGCAGATAAGAGTCAAAGGCCCCTATGAAAGCAATATGTATCGAAACAAAGTACTGAACCATATAAGTACTAAATTGCCAAAAGTTCTTCTCCATCCGTGAGCTAAAAGTTAAATACATCTCTCACACAAAAGGACACTATGAATAGAGGAGCCTGAATAAAAATTCAGAAAGAAAGGCATGCAAGAGGACTCATATGAAGAGGACCAAAGTCCAAAAGCACAAAAGTGAAAAATGGCATGGGGACGAGGAACAAATGAATATTTCTGTTTACCATATGTTATAATCCTATGGTGCCCAAGCTGGTAGCTACCTGAAGACAGAGGTAATAAATGAAACTCATCTTCCTGGCCTCAAAAGAGTCACTTTGACTTGGAAATCTTGGTTTCCATTCTCCTAAATTGGACTATCATCAATGATTAAAAGTACATATATTTTCCATTTGGGAAATCCAGACTTCTAGAAGAATTCAACATGTTCGTTTATTGTTAAACAGTCTGATACTTGAGGAATAAATTGTCCAGAGATCTAGGTTCACCAGGTAGTCGCCAATTGTTGCAGCTGCAACTGTTTTCCCAAATTTTTGAAATTTTAGACCCTCCTCTTAATTTTTATCTTGCCTAGAATCATTTGGATCCATGAACTCTATTTTTGTTTCCCCTCTTCTACAAGTTTGGATTGTTTTGAGGTCAATTGTTTTTGTGCTTTTCGGAAAATTGCTTATGTCTGAAACTGTTTGAGTTGTGGAATTTGAAGATTGGATTTAAAATGTTGCCCTTTTGGTCTGCGATTTCTTTCTTTGATATTGGAAGTCTATTTCTTGTTTTCGCCGCTATTTTGGAGGTGAAACAAACTTTTTATTTGTTGCCCGGCCGAAAGTCTATTGGAACTTAACATTTTTAGTTTGGTTGTTCGGAAGTCATTTAACCATGCATTGGAGCCATATTTCCCTACGGGGCCGCCATTGCGGAAGTTGAATGATGATTTTTCTGATGGATAGCTTTGACTATTCTGATGCTATGATATTATTTTTGACTTACTTTGTGTTGTCGGAGGTCGGCTGAAGTTTTAGTCGATGGTTTTTTATCTTTATGAAGCCATTGTTTTGGAGATGAGACAAGCTTTTTAGACCATTGTACAACCTAAAGATTTTTTGAGCACTTAGCGTTTTCATGATTTTTCTGCGCCATATCGGAAAGTTTTATAACTTTGAGTGAAGGTGGTAGTCTAATTGCCTTCCGCCATTGCGGCTTCCGAGTAAACTAAGTGTCTGCCATTGTAACTGCTCCACTCGCCGATGTTTCTGTTACGGTTTTCACTGATATGTTTATTTGCCACGGAGCCCATAGTCTTTTCATCTTCCACCATTGCGGTTGCGTAATACGCTAACCTCCCGACGTTATGTCATTATGTTCGTCGATGAGGAGTCTCCACCTGATGCTTTAGTGTTTAGTATTTTCGACATGGATAGGCTTAATGGTCCCGCACAACTCGTTGTCCGTTTGAAGCCCGCCGTCACAGCTGTTAATTAAACTATCCTGCCGATGCTTTAGTGATTTTTCCTGCTTGTTCTATATGTGTTATTACCTTGTTTCATGGGCGGTAGAGTTTTCTTTTCCTATCATTTCAAGGTTTCCGCAACGAGGGCGCAGTATAGGGATTTATTTTGATGATCAATTTTATTGTTAGCATGGTTTACAAGACATAGTCTGAATTAATGATGAATTTTGTTTTGACTCCAGGTGGACTCAGAAGATTCTTTAGATTACTGTGGCAAAGAAGACATAGCTGAAGGACAAAGCAGAAGGAAGCTGGATGAAAAATGATAGGAAAAGATGTTTTGAGATCAACGAAATCTTAAAAGGGATGAATAAAAGATAAAGCGGAATCGATAGCAACAGAGGCCCGAGCTTGGAAGAGGTTCAACAGTTACTGAGCTGGTCCCGTTATATGAAGTAGTCATAAGACTAAATCCAAAATGTAATGTATTGCCTAAATGATGAACACTCACAAACTGAAAAAACAATGAGATTTAAATGGTCGGGAAAGCCGGAAGGTCAGGGAGCGGGGCAACCCAAAGGTTTTGTTGTGTTGTATAAAGATAGGAACCAGAGAGGGGATCAAGGCTTTTTTCCCTGGAAAAACTTGTGAACCACTTGTTGTAAGTGGAACTACTTCGTTTTAAAATAATAAAATTACAATTTTGCCTGTTGGAGAAGAGGCTGTGTGGAATGTTCGAAGGTGATAAATGAATAATGTTGAAGGGGAACTATTTCATTTTCAACTATGTTTCATTAACTATGAGAGCGTTCTAACTTTCTGAACCTATGTTATTATCTGAATGTTCTCTAGTTTATTCTGTGATAATTTCCACTATGAGTAATGGAGGTTTTAACTGTTGATGAGATATCTTGTTGTGTATATCTTTGTCCATGTTTACGTGTTTTGATTTTAAGAGTAGCTATCTGTTATTTGTCTTAATATGTGAACAGTATTACATTACTCATGACTTAATATTTTTCTCCCTAGGGACAGCTTAGTTAGTGTTGTTTTCCTTGTTGTGTGTGATTTAGACGCAAGAGAGTTTAAGACAAGAGGTAAGAACCTGTGCATCACATTGTGACCACTACTTGCATTCTCAATCAATCTGCATCTTAGATAGGCACTTCCATATCATACATAAAGTCAAAAAAATACAAAAATATACGTGGTGGACCAGGCATCAACCGGTAAAACCTTTTATTTTTGTTACTTGACCTATGGTAGCCGAACCGCAATCCGGACGGATTCCATACACCAAATAGTCACAGGATAGTTGGGAACGTTGACTGGGGAGAATCCTTGCTGTTGTTGCCTGTGAATTTCTAGGCCTCAATAGCACCATTCACAAGGAAAATACAGGAGCTCCACAGATTACTTTCAGAGAATCCATAAAAAATTGATGCTTACAAACCACTGGTCTGGGTGGTCTCCAATCATAATCAAAATTTTTCTAACCTGTGTTTTTTATCCTAGCAATATTGTCTTTTAGTTAAGTTACCCAAAATCCAAATGGGTTAGCTCAATTGGTTTGAATTGACCCATTTCAAGGCATAGAATGCAGATTGTGTTTAGAGAGTATCAAAATTAAGCTTCTAAACCACCACTCTAGCTGGTCTCCAATCATAATCAAACATTTTATATCCCATAGTCTCCTTATCCTAGTAGTATTGTCTTTTAGGTAAGTTACCCAAAATCCCAATGGGTTAGCTCCATTGGTTTGAACTAACCAACTTCATGGCAGAGGTCATTGAGAGGTCATGGGCTCAAGTCCTGTAGAGTACCTTTGGATTAGGAGCACATGTTGTACTCCAATTGTATTTACCCAAGGGCCCAGAATCCATTCAAGGAATGTGAGGAGTTTCCTAGAGGGATTCCCCAAGGACATTTTCAATAGAAAAAATAAACCAAGTTACCCATAAACAAAAAATCAAAAAGAGAGGGGGAAAGAAGAAGAATAACAACAATGCTAGATAGTATATTGGCATGAGAGTAAGCAACCATTACCAGATGACCTCATCCAACTAACAGGAGCAAGTCAATGTTAAAAATAAAAGACATTCACAAAGTGAATCCATAAAAGCATCAGCCAATCATGAAAAAAGGCATTATATAAGTTAATAGAACAAAATATAAGACAATTTTTTTACTTACGCTTTAAAATATCCTTCTCATGCGTTTGATATGAATTGTTGAAGGAAAATCCATAAATGGATCTGTGGTTATTACAACAATTTTTTCCCCTTCTGCAAGGTCCACTACTCTAGTTGGGGATTCAAAGTTAAAGAAAACAATTGAGTTCCTGTCTCCACATTCCATAACTTAATAGTCTGACCTGCACTGCTTGTTATTAAACATGTAGAATCCCCTACATCATGTACCAGCAAAAATATCATTTAGTTTCAATATTCCAAAATCCTTGAATTATGGGAATTCGACCATTCATATAAATAGATAAAAATAAAACAAGATCCAAAATTATTAAGAAGGCACAAGGCTCCATAAAATCATTAACACTATTAATATTGCATGGGTACATAAGGTGCAGGTACAGATACAATAATGATGAAAACTTTTGGAACTACAGGTAGGAGAGCACATTGTGTTTTCTTTATTAAAGAGGAAGTCATCAATATGCAGATACAACAAGTATAAGTACATCTTGGGGGAGTGCGGGGTGTATCAAAGTACCCATCCTTAAGCCAATATCTACTGTATAAATTTAAAAAAATATGTCTCCTCTGTTTTCCATTCCAAGAATTTTGACATATTCAAAGTTTTAGAGTTAGGTCAAATGCGTATGTTCCTAATCAAAAATACAGAATGAGCATTCAAATCTTCCATGCAACAACTTTCAGAATAACTTAACATGTTGACCACATAAAAAATAAATTGACAATCTCGTGACAAAAATTTAATCAAAATCCTTGGTAAAGTCAGACAAGTTGAATATCATCATGCTCAGTTTCCCAATGCTTGATGAAGAGTTTCGAGATTACAAACCAAAAACATTTTGCATCTCTACCGAACACCTTACCAACCATTCTTACAAGCCAATATCAACTAATAGAGACTATAACGACAATGTCATTAAGACATGAAATTCTAAGCAATATCTGTGTTTTTGAACAAATATGTCCCAGAGTTTTCAAACAATATATTTCCATAATTTAGACACATAATACAGCCTCAATGATTACTTATTACAAAAACCTAATGATTCTATCCCCACTATCCCCTACATGTATTGAAAATACATACCACTTCTTGTAGCTTCAATGGTGGGTTGGCAAGTGCTCTCCACTGAGGAAAAAATTCATCAACAAACATAGATTTAGGTTGTAGAAATTTGTTGAAGAGAACAGGAAATCGTAGCTTGAAATTTACTTGAAACAAAAGAAAAAGTTTTGTGCCACATTTCCAAAATTCCTTGTGCAAGATTAGATACATACTATGTGAAAAGATTTACAAATGAGAGTTGTCATACTGGAATAATGCTATTTTTATATGAGAAGTCTAGAACTGCCACATCCCTGCTAGCTCGTAGATTCACAAATTCAAGTGGACACTGCACCTATACCAACAATATAAGTGGTTTGGATTATTACAGAGAAATGTCGTTAAGGCATGAAATTTTAAGCAATATCTATGTATTTGAACAAATATGTCCCAAAGTTTTCAAACAATATATTTCCATAATTTAGACACATAATAAAACCTCGATGATTGATTATTACAAAAACTGAATGATTATATCCTAGTATCCCCTACATATATTGAAAATACATACCACTTCTTGCAGCTTCAATGGTGGGCTAGCAAGTGCTCTCCACTGAGGGAAAAATTCATCAACAAACATAGATATAGGTTGTAGAAATTTGTTCAAGACAACAAGCAACTGTAGCTTGACATTTACGGTTTTACAGAAACAAAAGAAAAAGTTTTGTTCCATATTTCCAAAATTCCTTGTGCAATATTAGATACATCCTATGTGAAAATATTTACAAATGAGAGAGTTTGTCATACTGGAATAGTGTTATTTTTATAGGAGAAGTCTAGAACTACCACATCCTTTCTAGCTCATAGATTCACAACTTTAAGTGGACACTACACCTGTGCCAACAATATAAGTGGTCCAAAAGAGAAATTTCCAAGGAAAATAGGGTTATTAACTTATTGTAGATTGACAAAACTATTCCATGGGGTTTCTTTGACATTGCTAGTCAAGGAAACCCAGTGAGATGTGGTGTTGGGTGTATTCTGTTTACCTTAGGTGCTATTACCTTCCCTTTCAAAATTGGTCTAGGAATTCACTCAATCAACTAGGCAAAGTTGAAAGCTCTAGCTCCTCTACTCGGAATTGCTTTGGAGAAGGGGCTAGAAGGTCTCTAGGTCTCCAGGTCTTTGGGGATTCTGAGCTGAAGATTGACTAGGAAAAAGGAAAATTAGAAATGCATAACTTATTCCTATAGCCATTTCTTGATCAGATCGATCTCTTCATGGGTAGATTATGTATTTTACCTTTCATCCATGTTAATAGGGAACACAACATGCAGGAAGATAGGCTTTCAAAGAAAAACTTGATGTTTCCAAAGGAAGTCTTGGTGCTGGTGGAAGATGGAGAGGATGGTAATCATCATCAAGCGTCAAGATCCCAAACCCTTCCTCGACTAGTATTTATTTCCTTGTTTTCCAATGTTATTTATGATGATAGGCACTAATGTTTCCTCCTGATGGTCCGGGTTATATTCCTTATGTGATAGACTATTTCCTTTTAATGGATCTGACTCTCCATGCTATTTTTTGAATTTATGAACTTTAACAGAGCCTCTTGGTTGGCATTTAAATTTTTATGCAATGAAGCTATTTTCTTTTTGAAAATAGATAGCGAAGTGATGACAGTTGTGATAGGTTTTCCTTGCTGTTTATGTGCCTCGTAGAACTTGAAAATGTAACTTTCATTCTTCTTGAAATATGAAGAAACATTTTTTTCCTTGGAGAAAAGATAATATCAATCTTACAAGTATCCAAATAGATTAAAAGAAACAAACAAACTAAACCGTCATAAGGATTTAGATTAGGCACTTCTATTGGCATAAGTCAATAGTGAAAAAATGGAATTACCACAACCATAAGATGTAAATACTACCATCCAATCAGATACATAGTTATATTGGATAGAGTCAGTCTTGTAAAATGTATTTTTAATTATAGTTCTAAAAAAGTAAACTTCTTTGAAACAGACCCTCAATAAAAAGGTGTGACCAATATGAATTCAAATTCTAAACCTTATATCAAAAATATGAATACCATTGGATCAGGTTCTCTCTATGCCATTTCAACCATTGCACCAGTGGTTGTTTATGCCATCGTCACATTAGGGGAGCTTGCACACTATTCATGTCCCTCTTTTGCAACTTTAGCAGTTGTTTCCTCTACGGCTCTTTGAGCCGTAGCTTCTTGTCTTGCTCATTCTTCTTCCATTGAAACATGAAGAGAAAGATCCAATTATGGGTCCAAATTAGGATCAAAACTTCCTGCACCTCCAACGGCAGTTGCTGCTGCAACAACTGCAACTACAAATCCACTTCCAGCTTCTCCATCCCCTGTAAAGATAGCAGAGCTGCAACAGAGAAATTCAATTTATGAATTTAGTAGTATGAAATTAAATGAGTAACATTATAATATTACACTCCAAAGTATATGCAAAAATATTTTGTATCTGATAAGGACATATGTGAGAACATTTGGGCCTGCAGGCACATGAACGATATGACTATTCTCATTACTATTCATGGATGCCATCATCATCTTCTCCAAAATCCACAATATCATGTGCTACATTATTTTTCTTCAACTTCTTTCCAATCACCTCAAGAATCCTTTTTTTAGACTTAACAGGGATGAAACAAATAAGGAAATGTTGAGAAAGTTTAAAAAAAAACAATATTTACGAAAATTAAATTAGTAAATATTTAATTGCAAGAACCTTCCAGTAAAAATGATCATAAGATGTTGTTGTTTTTTTTCTAACGATGTTTAAGATCCAACTGTGCAATATGAACACTAGATGTCAAATTCATTTCTCCATCAACTTCCAAACCTGCATGGTAAGAGGGAAACTAAACAAATCTGTTATAAAGAAAAAGCAAGATAAATGCACGAGAAAACAGTTAGCAAGCAGGTTAGCAACTCAGCATTGAACAACATAAAAAGAACTAAAAATGTGGACTGCAATATCACTAATATACTATATAATAATATAACATAATACAAATATGGATTGGGGATGATGGCGTCTCTAAGCGTTTGGATAGGTTTTTAAGACGAATCTTATGAGGAAAGCCGATAGATCAAAAAACATCTCAGTCAATTTGGAGTGACATAAATTGGAGACTGAATATACAAACAGGTCTTCATTTTCTTTATAAATCTAGCCTGACATAAATTTGTCAAAAATGAACTTTCTTAACATAAAAAGCGCTAATAATATCATAGTCCTAACAAAAGCTACTTTAAATAGACAAAGGATTTTTTGTGCTCATCAACAGTCCACATGATAAAATAGAAGGTAGCTACAAATGTAAAGTGAAACAAAAGATGCCATGTTCCATGAATAAATGTGCCTCCACAGCTCATTCTGCAATAAGAAATAATGGTCAAGTCTGAACTCTAAAGAGATAGTCTATTACTTACCTCCCTAGGGACAATTGTGCTGATTTGAAATTTCAATATGGGGTCGTCTTGTTCCTCAACATGCTTCCTTTGATAACCCATGTACAGATTCCTAATATAATGTGAACACTCAATATCTGTCTAGACTCATGACCATCTCAAGGTAAAATTAATCAGCATGTTCTTACCAATTGCATACTTTTCTTGGATCCTATACCATTTATGATCGAGTTTATTACTGTGGTTTTATTTCTTAGCATAACAATGTAAGGCTTATGCATTTGCAGTTAAGATATCTTTTAGTTAAGTGATGCAATTTCCAGGCAGATTTACTTCATGATTGTGGGCATGATCCGGAATCCTTTTGGCTCTCAACTAGTGTACTTCCTTCCTTTCTTACCTCTTTTTTTATTTTCTCAACTCGTAATAGTGAACCTAAAGTTGTTTTGAAAAACTGCAGGTGTGACTTTTTCATTCATTTACCATTTCTTCCATGTTTTCTTCTCCTTCATCGTCTACGAAAACTCATATAATGAAACATCAATGATCCTTTCAGCTTCCTTGAAGGTAGCACTAATACTCAGTAATGTCCATTCCCTGTTATGATTGAGCTTTTATTTTCTTTAGAATTAATGTTGCATATGAATCCCATCAAACTTCGCCACCTTATAATCCAGGGCTCACTGGGGTCTAACCTTGGTCATTGACATGGAAATGGCCTCTGCGAACCACTAGACCACATCCTATGGACATGATTGTGTATTTTGATACATTTCCCAATGCAAACACAATATGTTTACATTTTTCCTAAAAAGCTATAGGAATCCTTTGTTCTGCACCTACATTTTTTCTACAAAATCGAAAATACATATCATATCAGGAATTCTTGTATTTTAAAAAATATGAGATTGGTAGTCTTCACTCTTACGACACTTTTTACTTAGATTCCAAGAAGCAAATTTGAGTTTTGCACTTTTCTAGTTTTAACACTTGATTTCTTCTGTCATCATTTTTGTTGGTGATGTCAGACCTAGGACATGAAAATGACATGAATCAGAGTAAATAGTGTCCATTCAGCCTCCATGGTGATACATTGGAATGTTCTTTGACTTTACTTCAAGTCGATAAACTCAATTTTCACCCAAGTTTAACAAACTACAACCAACTTGTAATTTTTATGCTCCACTTCATGCATAATGCCGTAATCTTACCAGACATGGAACACAAAAATGGATTTATCTTGGGTACCATTGGAAAGATATCGATCTATCTTTACTATTATGATCTTAGTTTCCACTTGGACCTGAAACCCAACTTTTATTTTTCATATTTTTCCCTCAGTAAATGGATTTTCAAAAACAACTATTTTTTAACTTTTCACCCCAAAAGGTTGTGAAGTAAACTTAAGAGGGGCTTACAATGAATTTTTCACATATTAATTGTCTATTTAACAAGAACAATAAGATTCATACATGTTTGGTGATTCTCATGTCTCCTCATTAAATGATAATAGAACAAAAGTTCCTTGTCCAACATATTTTTGTAAAAAATGCAACTTGTACACATTTGGCATTTTCTATGTTCCGTGATCATCAATCATATTCAACCTGATAGCTCTATTAGAAGACACTGCAACAACATATCAACATAACCATCTTGCTTAAAACTTTCCTGGAAACTCGTCACATTTGGAATTGTAAAGAAAAGCATGACCTCCTAGAATTGCTTTTCCTTTATAAAGTTGTCATGTCATTTCTTTCATTGTTTTAGAACACTCGAGGCCTAAAATGAGGCTTTTTCACCTAGCTCATCAAAGGAATTAAGTTGCAGTATTATTTCCTTCTGAGATTCATCCAAGTCCATGCTTAATTGAGTTATTCTCAAAGTCTTAATTTCTAAGGATACGTATAAAGCATTATGTACTCCTCGGAACTGAAGTGTTGCTCAGGAATTCCTTCCAGAATGTTCTTGAGCTTTGTAATTCCCTTCTGCATAAATTCCCATTCCGTTTCCAACTCTATAATATTCCTCTCGCTCATCGTCATTGTCTAAATATCAAACCCTTGACCTTACCCCAAATAGTCTATCCAACATTTTCCATCTAGTATCTTCCATACTTCCATGTACTCATCTTCCACGTTGTTAGAATATTATGAAATAACTTCTTTACGACAATCCATGCCCTCATAAATAAAACCCATAGGAGGGGTGTCACTTTCAACCATTGAATGCATATCAAGAATTGGGTCACATACTTTTAAAACATTCACAAAACATTCCCAAAAGTTATTGTTTAAATTGATTTGTTCCATTATCTTCCCTTTAGAAGCTTTAGAAAGGAAAGAAGTGTACCACTCCTTGTTGTAGGTAACAACTCTAATGCTTGTCTTTTCCCCAACCATTCTTTTGGGAGTAATTTAATATGAAACAAATATGGTATTGGCATGGCCTTAGTATCTCTGTAGATGCATGCCTCCAATACATGCTCAATGTGAGGTGATGGTTAAATATGAAGTGAGAAACTTATCCCCCCCTACGAATTTCCTCATGGACACATGGAAACTTTGTTAAATTATGCAACAAGTCAAGCCAATGAAGAACACAAGTGGGTTCAATAATTGTTTAATTTTCCATTATCAAATTTCTAGCTCTCACACAATCTATGGCATTGTCAGTGATAACTTGGATTACATTTTCTTCCCGAATTTCAAGAATGGCTCTCTAAAATATTGAAAATAAATACCGAAGAATTTTTGTGATCTGTTGTGTCAACGACTTTATAAAATAATAGCTATTTAGGGTAAAAAACCAACACGTTGATTTGCATCCTATGACACATATCTAACCAACCATTTGTTATAATTGTACAACATGTGTGTCTTCTTGTCACCTTTTCTTTTGACCTCTTGAGAAGAATGGTACTTATTGTCTTAGAAATGGGAGGTACACATCCCTTTCCCTAATTTGTACTCTTCTTACATGCATTGAAGAAGTAAGGGCTTTTGGTCACACTTAATGGATAGTGTATTCAGAAAACAAGTCAACCACTACTATGAATTAGATAATCTAACAATTTCTAGAGTTATCACCTCGACTCTCGTTATTGTTCTCCTGCACTAGTTTATCTTCTTTCTATATATGCTTTACCTTTGTTTTAACGGGAGATATTTTTGGGACTCCTTATGTATGTCTCCACTGGATTTAATTTGGAATTCCATTGACCTGCTTTTTTTGTTCATTCATGGGCATCAATAAAATTATCTTAGCTTTAGAGTAAATGTTACTATTCTGTCAACCAACACACACACAAATGTATCTAGTTTTGAAAGTTGTGTGCAAATGTAAGCCTCAGGTTGGGAAAGGACAATGAAAAAACAAAAGTTTTCTTAAAAGACTGTAATTAAGTCATCTTGGGTTTTGCTTCTGAAACTAATAGGTTGCAGGTTTCATAGGCATGTTTACTTTTTTGACCTTCAAAATAAAATAAAAACTGTTGTTTCACACAGAATGATATTGACGAGGATAACTAACAGGTTACAGGGTAAATCACAAATTTGGTCTATACATTATTCAAATATTAAAGTAAACATTGAGCTGATTTTAATTTATGTATAGAAAAAGAATTTGAGCAATAATTAAAGACATTGTCTGATGTAATGAAGAAACCTTATAGTTCTAGCTAAATGCCAATTTTATAATAACACTAGCATTTACCTGTTGTGAGAGCTGCAAGAATTTTCATGTATAAGGGAACATCCCCCACAAAATATTTTTCGACATAGAGATTTTTAACCTATGCAGAAATAGTGAAAGTTTGATCGATAACCATGGTAGGATCAATGAAAAACACAAAAGAGAAGACATAACAATTTGAGATTTGGAACTTGGTCAATATTAATTTAAATATACTAACCTACAAACAATACTTAAATACTCTTGAGAAATAAAATCATGAATGGAAGGACAATATAAGAGATATCTGTATTTTATATAAAATTGACCAAAATAGGAAAGAACATATGTGAGGAAAAAAATCATGAAAATATCAGGACAATCTACCAAAGAAAAATCCAACACACAAACTTAGATCATACAGTCCAGTCAACAACATGCACCCCCTTCCTACCAATCTGTGCCCCCACATGTGTTTGAGGCCCACAACATCAATGACTTCTTGTTTCTATACATATTTCCAAAGGGAGTTTGATGTTGTTGTCTCACTTGATTTTTCTTGCTACAAAAACTTCCAACAATACTTGAGGAAAATGTGGAAATGGGAGTGTACCATGTAAGTCCTTGCAATCTCAAGTTGAATGTGCTGCTTATTGTTTTATTTCATCTCCATAATTTTTTGTAATATCATAATATTTTTCAAGTATCTCTGTGAGTTCTATAGACATCCATTTGCAACATTAAACACCACCTTTGTTACCATTGGTGATAGAAAATAGGTGCTTCATCGCTCCTCTTAAAGACCTGAAAAATGAATGGTCATGATTTGCATTTCAAAGGTTTTAAATTTTGAACAATTAATGCTATTGAATAATTAAAAAACTACTTGGAGGTTGGACATTTCATCCTTTAAGGGAGTTTCAATCTCAACTCTGAACCAAATATATCCTCTATGTCTAAGACTCAAGTAGTGAAGTGTCTCTACATTTGGGCTCTAGCTATCCTCTGTCAGAGTTGGACACTGAACCGCCACATGCTGAACTTCCACCTAGAAAATAAATATTGTCATTAAACAATAAGAGTTCAGGCTACAACATCCACAAAAAGTGAACAACCTATATGCTATTTGAAGAATGAAAGCATGCATATGCTATGAATGTGATGATTATTATAGAGTCATAGTAAGAGTGTAGGCTACAACATCCACAAAAAGTGGACAACCTATAGCCTATTTCAAGAATGAAAGAAGGAATATGCCATGAATGTGATGATTATTATAGAGTCAAAGTAAGAGTGCAGGCTACAACATCCACAGAGAGTGAACAACCTATAGGCTATTTGAAGAATAAAAGCAGGCATATGCTATGAATGTGATAATTATTACAGAGTCTGTGATAATCATCACATTCATAACATATGCATGCTTTCCTATGAAGATTAAAATTTAGTAAATCCCAAACTCTACAATAGAGAAGTGGAGACAAAAAAAACTAACCAAGACATGTTGCAAACTCCACAAAAAATTAGTAGAAGTAGAATCAGGCCCCAGTGGATCGAGCACACCACTGTCCAGTGAATCGGGCTTAGTCCAAGAGGTTCATCGCTCACTCTTCAGACTTAGGCTCACCATTATCCAAGAATAATTGGGCTCACTACTCACTGTCTAGACTTGGGCTCATCACTGTCTAGGAAGAATCGGGCTCCTCAAATTTTGCATGATTCATTGCATTGTTGTCCTAAGGTAATCATTCTATTGGAGCGCAGGGCGACATTAGACGAGCAGAAAGAAATCTATCAGTAGGGTGACATCGGAGGGAAGTGGAACAAATGAACACAGAGAGAGTAAGGGTCACAAGTCCCTTCTTTTCCATGCATTGAAAAAAAAATTGGGTAAATTCAATATCAAGTTTAGAATTTTTACCTAAGGAATTCGCCTTCCAAAATGGTCCGTTCCAATTTAGTGTTTAGGATCAAGTAACCTCAACAAACTTGAAAAATCCTTGAGATACAAGGAATTTCAAACATCTACCTTTAAAAACCACAAAATCTATAACTTAGTATCATTTTTGAATCCAGATTCATCTTCTACAAAATTTTGAAGATAATTTGACTAATTTGAGAAAAAGATATATGGATTGTTCATATTCCAGTAATCCGAATTTCTAATCAACAAGAATATTATACAAACCTAGTCTAGGCCACAAACGTACACTGAAACTCATCAAGATGTACTTCAGAGAAGCAATATTTCAATGACACTTAAACTTGTCTCCATGTTCACCAATAATACCCACAAGAACAATTTCCATCTTTGAAATGATGGAATCGGCTGGCATCCCTAACTACAATTTCTCGTACAGAAATATTGGAGATGAATTTGATAGCAATGTGGTAATCAACACATAGTCTAAGGTTCTTAATGACTCGGATAGGAATCCCAAAGGATGTATTGATGAGCCCAAATGAAATTGCCATATTTTCGCTATGAAAGTAAAGATTATGTTCCTTCTGCTCCTCCTCCACATCATTTAGCGCAAATCTTGTATCAGGTGTATACCCTGCCTCCTTCATCATCCTATACAATCTGTTGAGATCTGCATAAATTTCCTCTATATGTGGAATTGGTTTCTCTTCTGATGCAAATGCATATACCTATTTATTAACCTCAATCCAGCTGCAGCCAGGCTTCTTTTTTACTTCCCTGTTTTTCATCATTTTTCTCACTTTCTTAATGTCATCCCACCTGCCAGAGGCTGCATAGATATTTGAAAGTAACACATAAGTTTCAACATTTTTAGGATCCAATTCAAAAAGGTGTTCTACCATAGGTTCCCTTAGCTCTATATTGGTATGAATTCTACAGGCACCAAGTAGAAAAACCCACATGGCAGGATCAGGTTTCATTGGCATTTTTTTGATCAAATATTCGGCCATATACAAGTTCCCAGCTCGACCAAGAAGATCTACCCTATAGAAATAGTGTTCCCTAAGAAGTGTGATATGATAAAGTCTACTCATCTGATCAAAGTAGTGCCAACCATCATCTACTAGGCCAGCATGGCCACAGGCAAAAAGGACACCGACATAGATCACATGGTCTGGGACTGTTCTGGAGAGACACATTTGTTCAAATATATTTAAGGCCTCTTTCCCACAGCCATGAATGACATGTCCCATAATCATTGTATTCCATACGACCACATTCCGTCTAGGTATCTTGTCAAATACTTTGTATGTATTCTCTATGGTTCCACACTTGGCATAGAAATCAATCAGAGCATTCCCAACAAATGTGTTTG
This sequence comes from Pseudotsuga menziesii, assembly GCA_001517045.1. NCBI lineage: Eukaryota > Viridiplantae > Streptophyta > Pinopsida > Pinales > Pinaceae > Pseudotsuga > Pseudotsuga menziesii. The sequence continues at coordinate 80,419 of LPNX011003654.1, forward strand.
GATGGAATCCATTTTTAATTTGTCTGCATGGATCACTCTACCATGTTACAGAGCTGCCAAGTTGGCACAAGTTGGGAGAACACTGGAAAATGTGTCTACGTGTGGCTTCACACCAGACTCGCATTTTTTTGAAGTGCTCCAAGGCTTGGTCAAACTAACCATTTTGTGCATAGTCAAAAATCATGGCATTCCAGTAAATCACACCTCATTCAAGAATTCTATCAAAAAACTTCATAGCCTCCTCGACCAACCCATTCTGCATGAATCCTGTAAACAGGGTATTCCAGAAAACCGCATCTCACTTAGGCATTCTGTCAAACAACTCAACATATCCATTGCTTCATGGCATCATCAACACACTTGCTTTGTGCATACCGTGCAATCATGGCATTCCATGAGGTCACATTTCTCTCAGGAATTTGCTGAAAAATACTCAAGGTCTCATCAACCTGCCCTTTCTGTGCATACCCTGCAATAATAGCAGTCAACCACACAGCATTTTGTTTGGGAATTTTGTCAAACACTTGGCATTCATCATCTATAATTCCACATTTAACATACATATCTATCAAACCACTTCTCACAAAAAAATTATGTTGAAAACCATTCCTATTAATCTCTTCATGCACTGCCTTTCCATGCTGCAAAATACCCAAGCGTGCACAAGCTGATAAGCGTGAAATTATTTGGCCTACTACCTATTCTTTGCATTTGATAATACAAATTCAAGGCCTCCTTAGTAAGCCCATTCTTGGCACAAGCCTGAATCATAACAGTCCATGAAACCACATTTCATTCAAGCATTTTATCAAACAATTGGCGCGCCTCCTCCAAACTCCCGCACTTTGCATATGTGTTGATGAGTGTGTTTGGTACGAATAGTTTTTTTTGGATTCATTCCCATATGGGACATCATGTGGGTGTGCAGTGATTTAGTTTCTGATCGAGCCTTATTATCAGCACAAGCTCACAGAATAGAAACACAGTCAGAGGATTTCAAAGGGATATTTTCAGTCAATACATTGAGCGCCTCTTTCAACCGACCCTGCTTGCACAACCTTCTCAGAGTGATACTATCATAGGTTGCCTCTATTTTTTCGTCGAATTTTAGAGAATTTAAATCGCTATGAAGGTGAAGCACAATCCTAATAAATAATGATCTCTCCTTCTGCATCTTTCTGAAGGGATTTGACATTGCAATTGCCATTGGCATTGTTGAATTTGGTGGAAAGCCCAGGAATAAATCCGATTGGAATCATACCATGATAGCTAGATTTTAAAGTATTATACCAGTGTAAATTAACCCTTCGTATAAAAATAAATAAAAATATAAAAAACCACATACTCATGGACACCGTTCAAAATTGAGCCCTTCCAAAGGGTTCTAGCCCTTCCCACAAGTGTAAAGTTAAAATTGGCCTTCAAAAAAAATTAAAATCTGAATTTTACCCTTCCAATTGATAAGGGCATAATTTATATCAAGACATTTCAAAAGAAGGGCAACATTTGAAATTACCCATCGATATAAATTTCTTAAGATGTTGAAATTTCTATGCTATAAAGTTATAATTCATCATTCAAAATATTGGAAATATGATCAATTATAATCACTTACTCACTCATGTCATGTACTCACTGCTTAGTTGTGTAATATGGCCAGTAATCATTGATGACTACGAGGGACTAGCGAGATGTGACTCTGACTGTCAAGTCACTTAGGGCTGCAATCTAAAGTGTGGAAATGTGTCCACAACTACGACTTTAAAAAAAAAAGAACAACTACTAGTCTACTACTATGCCCAAAACAAGCTCAAAACTTTGTTCCTACTACCTATGTGAACCCCACTACCAATGTCCACTCTTTTCTCATCAAAATGAAATTTAAAAGGCCAGTTTGATAAGTCCTCCTCTACAAGACTTCATTTATTGCATGAATATCATGGACTCATGACAACTCTAAAGAAGACTCGATGTCATGAAAATACAAATAATGGCATGTAGCTAGGATCACAAACTATGCAGAAGCCGATTTGTGCACTGTTATAGAGAGGTGTCACTGGGCACACGATATGGAGAAACAATGGTGATTAATAAAATTAAAAAAATTATTTTTGACTCAAGAATAGTCTTCAATTTTATGGGTCACATGATCGTGATGTAATCTCCCTCCGTCCTTCCAAACATTTGTGGTTTCTCACATTTGTCCTTGGCGCTACCAAAATACATATAAAAATTACTTGTATTTACATCCTCTTCTCTTTAAATCCTCATCTCATAGTCATAACTAAGGATTATTATGCATGCACATCCTCACCTTATAATGTGAATTGGGTCAAGGCGCAAAGACAACCATAAAATATTAAATGTGTGAAGATGCAAATAGTAAGAGACAACTATAAGTAAGTCTTATATTAAATTTACCATATAAATATTTAATTAACACTATCAAATGATATTTGACATGTTGGATTGTTTTGATCTTCTTATCACTCCTTACCAATGTGATTGCAAGGCATTATTCGAAGCTGAACTCTATAATTTTAGGTCGTCTTCCTCATTATCATGCCTTTTGGTAAGACAATAAAGAGGGTAGTGTCCCGCATCAGCATGTAAAACGGTTTCGACATAGAGGTTATACACATTAATTGTTTTCATTAAATAACTTAAATTCCTACCTGTGACTGTCGATTCACTGAATCATGTAGTCTTGACTAGTACAAAATACAACAAATTTTAGATCCCCGAGCTCTTAATTACTCACACCTAGAACTTTCTCAAATCTAGCCATTAATAAACTTCTTTTTCGTATTTTGGTTCAATTTAAAAGGCAGAGTGTTGAGACTTAGACATGCACTGAGTTCCCCCTCCATCCATAAATGTATGCTTTCATGGCAAGTGTTGAACAAAAAAAATTGATGCCCCAACCTTGGTTATGATAGCTTTGCTAACTTGCTTGTTATGTAGGATTTTTTTTAAATGTTTTTTGAGTTGTGTATTATATTTTCTCACATGCCCAATCCTTATCATTCTTACATCTCTCAAGATTGGATTGCACGTGTATGCCCCAATAATGAAGTGTCTAAGTTTTTTTTTGTATAATGAAGTATGCTCAAACTCGAAAAAATACAATAGAATAGTTGTTATGTTACTAAACTGTAAAATTAATGATACACATATGACAACTTAATGTGCTCAAAATAAGTTTCATTGAGAATATACCATTTTTCATGTAAACATTAAGGGGTGCTCAATTGTTTAAAATTGTAAAAATTTGAAATAATGATATTTGTTTTTTTCATTTTTTTGGTGAAAAGGTTTAGTTGATTTATACTTGTCAATTGAAGTATAATTATTTATATTTCCCTTCATCTGCGAAGGGCTCAGAGAATAAATACCCTTCCAATTGAAATTAAGACCCACCCTTCAAATTAAAACAGTGCTCACGGTCCATAACCTAATTTGTATTTTGGTTGGCCCATGGAACAATGGCCGAGAGTTTACTACTCGGAGAACTGTGAAACAACTTATTTCATCCATTTTTGTTATAAACTTATTTCATCCAGTTTTGTTATATTACTTTAGTAAAGTAATTTTTTTTACTAATACAAGAACAAAATATTCCTTTGTAATAAGACAAAATATTTCAATGTAATAAGTTTTTTTTAAATATTACTTTGCATGTTTTTAATTTCTTACACTAAAATAAAAACAAAGTTACAAAATTAATAATCAGTGTTTAAGACGCACATATCTACGCCATGTGTAAATTTCTTTAGATTTGGAGAATTATAGCATATGTTTTCTTATAAATGTAAAATGGAATATGAGACTGTATGAGTGATTGATATGAAGAGATTGATGGGTTTGGTCAATATATTAAAGTTGTTGAAAATGCAAAGAACTATAGCATTTTTTTTGTTTATGAATGTAAAATGAAGCATGAGATTGTATGAGCTATTGATATGGAGAAATTGATGGGTTTGGTCAATATAATAAACTTATTTTTTTCCATGATTTATTATATATATGAGTAATAGTATATTTTGTGATATTTATACTTGATATTGTTTGGGAGTTACAAAAAGTTTCACTTATAGACCATAAATTACTGTTATAATAGATTGGGTATTTATTGTTAGGTCTTGAGAACTCCATCTCAAAAACTATACCAACCTTTAAGATACAAAACATGAAAAAATTAAATGTGAATGTGCTTATGAGGGGAATATAATACCTCATCTTCCTAAGACTCTATATACGCGAACATATCTTCTTATGAATCAACAACCCCTTTTCACAGTTCATCAATCATAGAGTTGTTTTCTATGAAACATATGCGTAGAAAAGTTTTGTGAAAGGGGTCATAAGTTCAATTATTTAATGAATTGTAACCTTTGGGAAGACAATTTCATTTTGGAAGCCCCCATTTATTCATTACACGACTTTTTAGAGTCCCAAAATTGCAATTTTCCATTGTTGGAGTGACAATGAAAAATGACTAACATAAATGACTAATTCATATTCTTCTAGCTACTCATTTTTTTATGCCGTGACTAAATTAGTCGTTTATGTTAGTCATTTTTAACTCTGTCAGTTATTATCTAGTCATATTTGTTAACTGGTGACTAAATTAGTCATTAATTTTAGTTGTTTATAATTGGGTCAACCAAAATTTCTCATATTTTGTATTAAATCAATTGAAAAACCTGTGGTGACTAGAATTTTTAGTCACCTAGTAGCTAATTCCTCATTTTATAGTAGTGATGTCACTCATATTGACAAGGGACTTGATAGGTAGTAGTGGGTTTCGAGGGGTTCTCAACTTTCTTGTGTGAAGTAGATTCCTGTTCAGATGATGGGTCAGGGTTATCCTTAAGACATAACATGTCCTTTTCTACTTGAATGGATTCACAGAAAGCGTCCTGCAAGGTTTCCTTATAGGCCCTTTTGACCCACATGGCTATTTGTGTCTAAAGACCCTTAATATAATAAGCTACTAACAATTCCTCAACAAGGGGGATAGTAGTAGGAATTCTATTTTTTCAGGTATGAAAATCGTTGGTTATAATCTTTTACTCTCTCCTTACCTTTGGTCTTCATGGAAGAAAGCTTTATGACTAAGTCCTCTGGGGTCTCGATGTCCCCAAATTTTTGAGTGAAGTGTTCTGAAAACACATCCCATGACAAGATAGAGTTGGATTCTAAGGAAAAATACCAAGTGGAAGCTTTTCCCTCAATGGTATAAGGGAACAATCTATAGACCACATCTTCATGTATTACATTTCTAAGTCTGATAGCCTGCATAAAAGATTCGATGTGGTCTTCCATAGGTATTTTGTCATCTGCATTATATTTCAGAAGCCACTTATTGGGGTTCTTAGGAAACCTATGTTGATCACCTAATACAACCACAACATCCCCATCTAACTAGGGCCTATTAGGTCGTTCATCATCCATTGGAGTAGATTCCTCTGATGAGGTGGAAGGTTCAAGGTTTGACAATTCGTTTAAGGAAGACGAGGATGAAGGAGGTAAAGGTGGTTGTCCTCCTCATCAGATGTTGTATCGAGGAGTATTTGATTCTTGAAAAAGCAAGTCAAGATTTAACCTAGGGGTAGATGGCTGACTAGAAGAATTGTTAGGTTCTTCGACATTTTGGTCGCCTGAATTAAGGTTATATTGACTATTAACCTGGGGATTGTTGTATTGGAGATGCGCTTCAACAAATAGTGTTTGAATATCAACAATTTTATCAGAATTACCTTTTAGTAGTTGTTCAACCGTAATGGGACCAAAAGTAGGTAGTACAAGAATATATATGTTTGTTCGGATTCTCTGTTCATTGACAGGGGTAGTTGGAACAACATCTAAACCTTGTGCAATTTTTTCCCCTGACGTAGATTTCTGGGTGCGACTATGGTTCTCGATTGGGTCTCTTGATAGAGGAGGTGTTTTAATAGTTTGTTTAGTCATGATTGTCAGGCCCTCCTTCTAGCTCCATTTGTTGAAGCCTCGTTTGGGTATGTGGCTGAAAAGGTTTTCAAGGCTTAAAACAGAGGGGGAAAACCTAGATTGAAAGGATTCGAAAGGTCATATGTAAGGAAAGTACTATCCACATCATGTTTGGTGTAGTAATATACCATGGATATTTCTATCCTCCACGGGCAGTTGTGGATTTGATCCTCAAAGGATCTGTTTTCTAGTGCAAGAAAACCGGATTAAAAAAGAAAATTGAAAGCTAACTAAGAGAAGAAAACTAATCTAGATCTATACTAGTCTAAAAGAAGAATTTGGTTTGATTAAGAAGTCAACCTGAGACGCAAGATAGGCAATCATTTAACCAAATTAACATAAACGTAAATAAGATCATTTACTTGTCCTTTATCTTACAGTCAATTAATAAAAAAAATTAACTGACAATAATTCAGAATTAACTTCGTTCAAGGATGACCTGCACAGATGTATGTTAATTGAAAAATAAACACATTTTGTTATCTGATTTTACTACATAATCATTCACAAAAATAGATAAAGACTTTAAAAGAATAAAATATTTTAAAACTTTATCAGTACATGAATCACTAATCAAAGAGAAATCAAAGATGTGAATAAATGCACTCATCAATTGCAAAGGACAAACAACACTATTGATATATCTGAAACAGGAAAAATCATGATTCATTAAAGAAACTTAATGAATGAATAACAAGAGATATTAAGAATATCATTTACTGTATTAAATAAATTTTTATAAAAAAATTACATAAACCTCAAGTAAGCAGAGGTATCTCCAGTCTCTTGGCTCGATTTTCCCTTTTGCAAAATTCCCTTCTACATCTGAATTCTACCCCTTAAATAATTATTACAAAGAATAGATCTCCATCAAAATGGGATCCAATAGACTCAAATAAAGATAATAACAAAGAAAAACTCTCCATCTTTTCCAAATCTCCAACAATTCTTCTATGTTGGGATAATTAGTTGATTCGAGCCCAAGTTGAGCATCACATTTGTGATTCTCCAATTCATTTTTCGCCAAAGTGTGCCAGATACAAATGTAAATATGGATATTTCATTCAATAGAAAGAGGTTGTTTGATTAACCAATCCACGTATTCAATACCAATGTTATCAAGTCCCTGGATCTTCTCCTTTGCTTCATTTTTCCTTTGCTCAACCTAGTCAATCATTAGTCTATGCGGGCATGCATTCTCGATAAGATTCATTAAAGGAAAACACAAAATATCTGGTAAATTATAAGCAGCATACCACCTCCTTCCATAGAGAGCCTATGCCTTTTTAATAGCCTAATCAATTGTCTCATTCAAATATTCCCAAGCATGCAATATAGTCCTGCCCTTTTTCAGTTGAAAACTACTCAGGATGGTGATGTTTTATGGCTTAGATTTCATGTATCTTTGTCAATTTACAACATCATCATAGGCCTTATAACCGTGTTCTCTTTTTTCTACTTGATCGTCAAGGGAAACAAACATCTTTCCAAAAGCAATATTAGTTTCAAAAGTATTATCAAGAGTCTGAAACAATTCCTTGATTAGCTCATGATGCTCCTGGTTTGTCTTGATAGCAAATTATTTAAATTCTTCATGTGTAAACCTAGAGAATGAAGATGAAGCTGCACTTGCAGTTGCATCTTCACAGTGCTTCTCAAGTAAGGCTATCTTCTATACAAAAGTTGTTAGAAAACAAGACCACAAAGAAATAAAAAATATACAGTTAAATCATTAAACAAGAGGCAAAACACATTAAACACATTATAGAGAGGCACAGATATAACATGGTTCACCAAAACGATGGGCGACATCCACAAAGAAATTTCCAGTTCTTTTATTATAGTCCAGAAAGATGAAGGGATACAACCTACAACAAAACTGTTGCACTTCATCTTCACTCTCTCACAATCTCTCTCATAGAATCACAGAGATTGTTTACAATGAAATAATACCATATATAGCTGTGCTACAATGATTTCTTTAATGGGGGAAAATACCATGGGAAAAAACTACAGTTAACCCAATACCATGGGTTTGCAAAACTGTTGGCTAACATATATCCCAAAACATTTTCCCTGAACCCCAAGTCAGGGGAATGAGTGTACAGTACACCTGTCTTACAAACATGACAAAATAATATCTCTGGATCTAGAATATAGGGCTCCACAACCAACAATATCCCACTTGGAGACTGATCACAACAACTCCACCACTGCTGCACTTGCTAGACTATGCTCTAGACCTTGGAGATGGAATTTTTTTTATTTTCACCTTCATGCTTGAAGGCCAACAAAAACCAAGCAAAAACTTAGTGTCTCTCTGGTTACTCCCTTTGTCAACATGTCTGTAGGATTCTGGCTAGTATGTATCTTTTCCAATTTTAATAGTTCTTCATCTAGACAGATCTTATGAAGTGGTACTTGAGCTGTATATGTTTAGTATTTCAATGAAAGGATGAGTTCTTTGCAAGATGAATGGCACTCTGGATGTCACTGTACAACTTGCTATTCTCCTGCTTCTTACCCTATTCCTCCATGAACCTCTGCAGCCAAATCATCTCCTTACTATCCTCTGTAGCAATAAAATAGTCTGCTTCTGTTGTTGAAAGTGCAACAACCTATTGCAGTTTTGAAATCCAACTTACTATTGTTCCACCCATTGTAAACACATACCCTATGGTTCTCCTCCTCGTGTATTTATCACCAGCCATATCTACATCAAGATATCCCTGTAGAACAATGTTTGAACCTCCAAAACATAATGCATGAAAAGTGGTACCTCTCAAATACCTGAGAATCCATTGTACTGCTTTCCAATGCTCTTTACCTAGATTATTCATATACATGGTCACAACTCCCACTACATGTGCAATATTTGGTTTTGTGCACACCATGGCATACATAAAGCTTCTAACCGCTAATGAATAGGGAATCTTGGACATGTAATTCATTTCTCCCTATGTCTATGGACACATCTTCTTACTTAGTTTGAAATGGTTGGCTAAAGGTGTACTAACTAGTTTTTCATTCTACATTCCAAACCTCTACAACACCTTTTCTATGTACTCACCTTGAGACAACATCAATTTGTGATTTTTCTTATCTCTTGTTATTCTCATACCAAGTATTTTCTTTGCAGCACCCAAATCCTTCATCGTAAATGAATTAGCTAGTTTTCTTTTGAGCACATTTATATCCTACATGCTAAACCCTGCAACAAGCATTTCATCCACATACAATAACAAGATAATATATATTCCCTTATCTAGCCTCTTTAAATAAACACAGTGGTAAGAATGATATCTATCGTAACCTTGTTCTGTCATAAACTTATAAAATTTTAAATATCACTGCCTTGCAGCTTGCTTCAGGCCATACAAGCTCTTCTTCAACCTGCAAACCAAATTATCCTTCCCTTTGACCTCATACCCTTGTGGCTGCTGCATATAAATCTCTTCNGGGAGAAAATATCTTTTTACATATAACTGTTCAAGATGCAAATCTTCTACCACCACTAGAATTAAAATAGTTCTAATTGAAGTCATTTTAACAACAGGAGAAAATACTTCATCAAATTCTATACCTTTATTTTTTGCAAACCCCTTTACAAAAAGTCTAGCCTTGTACTTCTTCTTTCTTCCATATTCTTCCTTCAACCTGTAAACCCATTTATTTTGCAATGCCCCTTTCTTTGAAGGCAACTTAACCAGATCCCAAGTATGGTTTCTTACCAATTAGTCCCTCTCCTCGTCCATGCATTGCTCCCACTTTTTTCTAGTTTCTACCTGCATTTCTTCTTCATAACATTTTGGTTCACCAGAATCAATCATCAATAAATAATATAGTGAAGGAGAGAATCATTCAGGTGGTCTACTTAATTTGGTAGAATTCTTACAGTTGCAAGAGTTTCAGCTACCTACTGTTGCTCTTGATTTTTTGGTTCTTTTGGAACTTCATTTTCTTTGATTTCATCAAGCAATGTGTACTCTAGGTTTTCTTTTTCCACTTTCTTTACCTACAACTAATATTTGTATATGACTTTTTCATTGAATACAACATCTCTACTCCTAATGATTTGTTATTTTTCATAATCCCACAAACGATAACCAAAATCATCAACCCTGTATCCAATAAAGGTACATTTCTTGGATTTATCTTCAAGATTTGTTCTATCATCTTTATCAATATCGAAAAATGATTCACAACCAAAAGTTCTCAGAAATAAGTATTTTAGCTATTTACATGTCCATGCCTCCTCTAGAATCCCACCATCCAAAGCGCTTGAAGGACCTATGTTTATTAAATAAATAGCAGTGTTTATAGCATCATCCCAAAACTGTAAGGGAAACCCTGCATGCAATATCATACACCTTGCAGGCTCCATGGTCGTTATGTTCATCCTTTATGACACACCGTTTTCTTTTGGTGTTCAAGGGACTGTCTTCTCTCTACGGATCCCATTATGTGAACAATAACTGTCAAACTCCTTGCTACAGTACTCACCCCCATTATTAGATATGAGATATTTCAACCTTTTTCCTGTCTCATTGTCAACCAAATATTTCCACTTCTTAAAAATATCAAACACATCATATTTCTATCTAATACAATAAACTCAAGTTTTTCTAGTTGTATCATCAATAAAACTAACATAATAACAAGAGCCACGAAGATATTGTACCTCAGTTGGTCCCCATACATCTGTATGGAAAATCTCTAGCTTTTCATTCTTCTTTTTTTCCCAACCCTGAGAAAAATAAGTCTCTTTTGTTTTCCATAAATATAGTTCTCACAGAATTCCAAACTTGCCTGCTTCAGATCTAGAAGTAGTTTCCTTGAGTGGAGAATCTGCATCACCTTTGCACTCATGTGGCCAAGCCTATGATGCCACAACTCCGCACTTGTTTCTATGGAAGCTATAGAGATAGAATAATTAGTATTATGAGGACATAAATATAACATACCTATCCTATCTCCTTTTGCTATTACCATTGATCTTTTAGTGACCTTTCACCACGTTTCTCCAAACCTAGACAAACAGTCTCCATCTCCCAACTGCCCTGTTGAGATCATATTTATTTTCATAGCAGGAATGTGCCTTACATATTTTAGTAGCCATTCATTTCCATTATTTAACTAATCCGTACCTTACCCTTTCCAACAATTTTACATGATTCATCATCCCCCAATAGCGCCTGCCGAAAATCACCTCAAACATAATCATGAAAGAATTTCCTATGGGGTGTAGCATGGCATGAAGCCCCTGAATATACTACTCGGTAATCACTAGTATTATCTAATGCAAGAATCAAAGCATCTTGTAACACATCACCTACTACATTCGCTTCCTAAGTAGTCTCTTGTTGTCTATCTCCTTTCTTCTTTGGATCTCCACAGTCTTTCTTCAGATGTCCTTTCTTACCACAATTCCAGCACTCTATTTTTCTGAATCTGGACTTGGATCTACCCTTTCCAGATTTGTTGAGGTTACCTGGGCTCTTTTCGCTCTCCTTTTGTCTCCCTTTTGTCTCCATGGTCAACGCATTACATGGTGTCTCACCTGTTCTTTTTATTTGCATTTCCTTGCTAAGAACAACACCAACAACATCATCAAACTTAAGAGTGCTTGAATTAGGGACAGACTTACTTACAGGCAAGACCAAGCTATTCCAACTTTCTTGCAATTAACATAATATTAGAATAGCCCTAACCTCATCATCAAAGTTCACTTTTACAGAAATGACTGGTAAGTGTATTAAACTCATTTAAATGATCGACAACAGATCCAGCTTCTGACATCTTCATATTAAATAAACGCTTCATAAAAATACCTTGTTGGAAGCTGAGGTTTTTTCATATAGCTTACCCAATGCTCTCATCACGCCCTCCATTATTTTTTCTTTCGAAATATTGAAATCCATCGACGAATCCAGGCACAGCCATATTGTTCCCAGTGCCTTTCTATCAAGAACCTCCTATTCTTCATCCTTCATAGCCGTTGGTTGTCTTTCTTTTCCTCCCAACGATAGGTACAAATCCTTCTAGTACATATAGTCCTCCATTTGTATCTTCCATAATTGATAGTTTTGGCCATTAAATTTCTCGACCCTAAAATTTCCTTCTTTTGTCATTGGTCCCACTTGAACCAGGAACCCTTCTTTCCTACGATTTTACTAGCCAAATAGACCTTTTGGATCTGATACCAATTGTTAGAAAACAGGACCGCAAAGCAATAACAAATATATAGTTAAATTATTGAACAAGATGCAGAACACATTAAACACATTACAGAGAGGCACATATATAATGTGGTTCACCCAAACTATGGGCTACATCCACAAAGAAATTTTCAGTCCTTTTATTACGGTTTAGAAAGATGAAGGGATACAACTTGTAGCAAAACCATTGCAATTCCTCTTCACGTTCTCATAGTCTCTCTCACACAATCACAGAGATTGTTTACAATGCAATAATACGATATACAATCATGTTACAATTCTTTCTTTTATTGGGGAAAATACCGTGGGAAAATACTATGGTTAACCCAATACCATGGGTCCACAAATCTATTGGCCAACACATATCCCAAAAAAATTCCCTGAACCAAAAGGAAGGGGGGACGAGTGTACAATACACCTGGGTTACAAAAATGACAAAACAATATCTATGGATCTAGAATATTGGGCTCCACAACCAAAAAAATTAGTGTTTGCAGTCCTTTCTCCTTCTAATTCAAGTTGAAGAGAAGCACTTTTGACCTGTAGCTCATCATACTTGTCCTTAGATGTTTTCATAATATTAGCAACATGAGCTTCATGCTCTATTCTGATTTGGTCCAGCTCTTCCTTTATTTGGCTTATTTATTCTTTTCTTCAATCAAATTCTCTGTTTAGTGTGTTCACAGCATGAAAATTTGCATCTGTGAATCCTCCCAAAGCAGCAGCAGTATCAGTAGCATCCACCTGTGGATCACTAGACTACTAAGTCCAAACTATCTAGTTGCTAATAGATGTATCAATATCACTTTGATCTCTACCCCTCTTTTTTCCCTTGTTAATTTCAGACTTATCAGATTTGTTGTAGTGGTAATCTCCAAGAGAAATTACTATATCCTCATTAAACTCTTATGTTGACTCGGTAGCTGAAGAAGTCCCAACTACTGTGGAAACCAAAGTATATGTTTGAGTTACGGTAGGGGGAGGCATAGGCACAGTAATATGGGTAGTAGATGAAGGAAAATAAATGTTTGGGGAAACAATTTCTGCAGAAGTTGAAGAGATAAGTGGAGTAGTAGAAGTCTTAGCGGAAGAAACATAAATAACAATATCAAGGAGTGATGATGAATGGTCCAAAACCTTGTTAGAAACGTAGGCTGATAATAAAGAGAATGAAGGTATATGTAGAGGAATTTTAAACAATTGTGACTCTTTAGTATTAGATTGAGTCATAGGGTTTTGAAATGGAGGGGAGGAGATAGGAGTAGTTGTGGTAGTTACAGTGTGATAAAGCTGAGACAACAATGATGGTAGAGGTACTCCTGCAGGCATAGCGGATAGTGTCTAGATAGATGAAAAAAGTAAAGTCGCAGTTGACGGTTCAGATACAGAAGAGGGTTGTTGGATTTCAGGTACTGGGATTGATTTCTTCTTAGCTTTACCATTGAATAGATCTAGAAAATCTTGTAAATGGTCACCTACTTCTTCAGTGACAGAAATAAGAGAAACTTCTTCTTTAGTGACAGGAACAGGAGAAACTTACTCTTCTTGACCAGAATTATTCAAGTCTATGGTATGAGCTGAAGAAGAAGGAACTTGAACCTCTAATATTTGCAGTTTCTTAATGTCAACCATTACCTAATCACCAACTATTTGAGTGATTGCAATACTTACCTGAACCTCATCAACATGGTAATTAGTGGCAATTTCATGAGTTTCTAACACAAACATCATCGTTGTCAGTTTTTGGTTTAAACTGCTGGGAATTATGCATCAAGGATTTCACTTGCTGAGCCATGGTTTCCTGTGGAAGAATTTTCATAGGACCTTTTCCTTTATCCCTATCTAAAGTAGTTTCCACTGATGAATATTTGATTGCTAGAGCCTCCTTTTCTTCCCTATCTTTTCTGATCTTTACCTGAATGTCGAATTCCATTGTCCTGTAATTTTGAATCCAATCTTTAATTTATTTCTGATATAGTAGGATTTGAATGTGTTCCTATTTTCTTTTGGCCCTGTCCAAGACTTCACAAAAGGTATCTACTCCTAGGTAGATGGAATCATCTGAGAATTTCTCATGAGTGAAGCCAGCTTTGAAATGGTTTTTCCTGAGATGAGAATCAAGAAAACCTTTGGGATCATGTTGTCTTTTACTGGAAAAACCAATTTTGAGAGAAACTATATGGCCACTTAGCTCTGCAGCCCAAGTTGAATTTGGTATGGTTAAAGATACAAGGGTCTGAGGGAACTTAGGCCAAACTCTTCTTTTGGGTCCATCAAGCTTATTATAAACTCCTTCAGTCACAGTCCCAAAAGATATTTCTTTAATTACCAACCTATCAGGGACAACCCTTAGAAAAATGTGAATAGTATTGCCGCCCTAGACCTTGAAATATACAAAGGACTCACCGACATACCAGTCTCCCATTGTAGCAATGAGGGTTTGGGATTTGACTGAGAAGGAGCGAGCCTTTTTTTTGAAGATTAGAAAATGAATGCGGCCAAGGAAATTTTCACAAATTTCATAGAACCTAGTTACGTAATTAGTATCACACAACTCTGAATAGTAAATAGGTACTGATGGGGATGGTAAAGCCCAGCTCCATCCCAAATTGGGATAGTGAAAATGAGTGCATAATACATCGATAACAATGGCTGAAAAAAAGAAATTAGGTTTCTTTCGGAAAGTGGCCTTTTTATAAGTCTAGATTGGTGTTTTAAGATCAAAAGATAAGATAGAGGCCCAGGGGAAGGATTCACCAACGATTAGGATGTGGTGAGCTGCTGAAGCCCATTCGGCTTTGAAAATGGAGCAATTGGGAAGACCATATAACTTGCATAACATAGGCTCTAGTAATGAATAGGGTTCCCTAAACCAGACAATAGGGTAAAGGTCATCTTTCCTCTATGAAAACTTACCGAGTTCACTTGATCATGATTTTAACATTTCGATGAGATTGAACCTGGTTTTAGAGGATTAGATAAATTCTACATCAAGGATTTTCCTAACTAGTTTAAGACCATATGCTCCAATAAATACATCAGGGTGAAAGGTAGCAAGTTCTGACCCTGAAATGTCATTGAATGAACGGTTAGTGGGGTTTACATGCTCCACAATCCATTTGACCGTGTCATTGTAAGACATAATTGTAGGTCTAGAAGCAATGGAATGGAGTTGAGAATCCTTAATTCTTTATGTAATATCCTAAATTTTGGACCAACCATTCATAGGCATGAGCCTATTGATCATCATGATTATATTGATGTTTTATTTTTTTGGGTCAAAGACCCCACTGCATATGAAGATGATGATTTGCTTTGTATATTGGGTGTAAGCCAATTTTTGATGATATGTATGTATATATATGTTGGTTGTGTTGGGCGTGGACCCTGAAGCACATGATTGATGAAATGTTTTGTGTTGGGCGTAGACCCTAAAGCACATGATCGATGAGATGTTTTGTGTTGAGCGAGAGGCTTTGGAGCACATGAGTACTTACATTTGTGTTCAGCATAAATCTCTGGAACACATGAAAATATAATTGGAAATGTTGGGCATAAGATCTGGAGCATTCCATGTTGATGCTAAGCATAAGCTCTGGAGCATCAGATCCTTGGCCATTGTATCACTAGGTGTATTGTACAAGTACATCCTAGCATTTAGTGTTGAGCGAGAGCTTTGGTATTGCACTATGTTTGTAACTCCCTATTATAAGCATTGAGTATGGGCTCTGGTAAGTGTTAGGGGTTAATGAAAATATTAACATCACCTCTGAGTGAAAATGACTCGAGAATAATAATGATCTGATCATACTTATTTTTAAGTGATTAAATGAAATTTTGAATTTATGTATTCTCGTCAAGTATTGAAGAACTACCGCGTTATACAAGGGAAATCCAACATGCAAGGATTTTTAGAGTTTCCTAGCGTAGTAGACCTGAGCCATCTATCTACTTGACCTTCATGAAGAAGTGTCATGTCTAGGGATCATGATATATGATGCTCAAAGACAAATGTTAACAAGTATTTTAATACTATATATTTTATGCTTAGCATGTATAAAGAATTAATTATGATTAATTATATAATTGAATAAAGAAAGAAGAGAAGCTCCACCAATTATTATTTATTATTAAAGGATTAATAAATAGTGNGTAGGAACTAGTTAAAAGTTCCTAGGTTAAGAATTGAAAATTACCCCAGTAAATTAAAAAGGGTTAAATCACGAAATCAAGGATTTTTGTCTTTAACTGCCCCTTTAACTGAAAAGTCTGTCTATAAAGACTCAACCCAAGCAAGCGATTGGGGTTCTGATTTTTATCTAGGAGAATTATTATTCTGCATGTTTTTGCTCTGAAATGTTTTCTTGGATAACTTTTCCTACAAGGAAAAGAGGACTGATTAAGAACTGATTATTAGTTAGGAAACCCTACCTGAGGAGCTCTAAGTTACTTGCATGTTGGATTCCATCTCGAGGGTATCCGAATTTAAACCAAGAATGCTTCCAGGTCATGGTTGGGTGGAACGTGGTAGTTCCCAAGTGATTTGGTCATCAAATAGAGGTTAGATCTGCATTGAATAGTTAATGTTGGTTATTTAAGTGTTGAAGTGCATCCATCAAAAAAGATTAAAATTCAGGTATGAAACCCTTGAAATCCTACTCTTCTTATTTCTTAAAGATTCATTACCATTTATTCTAAGTAATGGCTACAATGTAATTTCTAACCCTAATGGTTAAGTTTTATGGTTAACAGTCTGCTAGGGTTTGTATTTGTAATTTACTAATCATAGGCTCCCAAATTTTTATGATATGTTGTTTATGTTTAGGGTTGTATATTTCATAAATGTTCTTATATTAACTAGGTTTTGATCTTAGTATTATGTTTATACCTTGTTCTCTGTATTTAATACTTTGCTGACATATTACATTTGTTAGTAGAGGCTTGCCAAAATGAGCGGAGGAAAGTAAGATCTTGCTAGTAGGATTACCATGGCCATGAAGTAGCAACCCCAAATCAAAAGCATAGCTCTCTACAAACCCCAGAGCGCCTTTGTTTTCACCTACAAACAAATCAACAATGGCATGAGAAGCATTACCATGCCATGTTTAAAACAACGAAACAATGTGTTTACACAGAGTCTGGTCCAGCTTACCTCCAAATCAATGGAGGTCACCTCCCTTCTCCAACTGCGCAGAAGCCACACGAAACTTCAATACCAAAACCACATAATGCACAAACAACAAATTCCCAAATCGTTTGCCAAGCGTTTTCACAAACCCCAATGGAATTAATGGCACTAGCTGGTGGCCATTAACGCATCCATAAACCCTCACCATAGTTTATGAATCCACATTATATTACATATCAACCAAGTCATAAAGTTTAAACCCTGACATATTATGGTGCACACTATATCCTATAGTTTATCCATCTTTTAATGCCAGCTCAAACCTATTACCAATGACATGGTATTTATACCATAGTATTTCATCTCCAAAGTGTGCGCATACTTAACACTACGGTATAGTGTTTACATTTTATCTCCCTAGCATCAAAGTAACGTGTTGGTACATGCCCTTTCTAGTTCATATAGGTAGCTTTTGTGCATAAGTATTTAGTATAGGTTTTGTAGTAGTTAGGACTCATGGAAAACGTAGTATGCTATGATCCCCTCTCTAGGAAGAACAAGCTTAAGTTTCCAAACTTGTAACCAAGGTAGGCCTGCAAAATAGAAACAAGAGAAGTGTAATTAATTAACCAAGAGAGAAATAATTAATAATGGTAAGGATAGTAAGTCAATTCATAGCATCTAGTTAATTAACTAAGAAAAATAATTAATGAACATAGGGCTTACCTGATTCACAAAACGAAATAGTAATAAAAGTGCAAGGCGGAACTGTAAGTATAACTAGGAACTGAATTGCTTCAAGTAACCAAATAATCCTGATGTTGCAAAAGTAACCTGTAAGTCAATAAATAAGGTGCCTTAGTTCGAGTGAACTAAGTAAGTGTGCATAATGAAGAATGACCTTACCTCTCAGATCGTCATGGGAGAACAAGTCCCTCCACTCCACCACTTTGTTTCTCATCAGCAAAGTTAAGTTAGTTTTTATTAAATAAACAAGGTACACATGTGCAGCAGAAAAATAATGATCTATACAATTCATTAATTCACCGACAGTAATAACTAAGATGTATCAATAGTTTAAATAACAGAATTAAGACATAAGAATTAAACGAACTAATAATGACTGAATTGAAAAGAGATTAACAAGACAGTATGGGCAGTTTCTGAACAGATCGAAAGTATAAGTAGCACATGTAATTCCACATGAGTAATGATGATCCCCTTTGGGTAGTTTTCACTAGCCTATAATTTTTTTTTTCTTTTCAATTTTTGGGGACATTACAAGTGGTATCAGAGCTCGGTTTCAACACTGAGAAACTTATGGGCGCACTAGGCATTCACGCAAAGAAAATAAAGTATGATAAGTAATTTTTGTTACTAACAGAAATTTTTGCTGCTACTAAATTTTTTTGTGTTTCAGGAAAAATTTTATAGCGTTGTTCAATTTATGAATACTGAGGAAGAAAACAGCCAGCAGGAGAAATGACCACCCCCACTCCAGAAGTGAACTTGGTTGTCGAGGTAAACTCTGATGTGCTGAAAATTTTTCACAATATTTAAGCTGAACTGAAAATTTTCAGAGAAGACAGTCTAAATGAAAGAAAGGAACAACAAGCTATAAATGAAGCATTATTGTGTAACATGACCAGAGGGAGCCCGCAAGGTAAACCTACCCAGTCCACCAACAGATCCAAAAGAGAACCATACCATGAGCAGGATAGAATCCGAAGAGAAGCAGAAAAAGAAGGTACACCTGAAGCAACTAAAGGACATCATCACAGTCCTGCTAGTGATGACTCACTTTCTCCATGGAGAAAGAGGCAAAGAAATGACAACATTGTTCAGGGGGAGTTTAAAAAAATAAGAGCCCCAGCCTATGAAGGTGAAGTAAATACGAGACAAAAGGCTAAAGAATGGTTGTTGGGAATAAGTAAGTATTTCCAGGTTCATAACAATTCAAGTGTGATGTAGGCTATACTTTTCCATCTACAACCTGAATGGCAAGGCAGCAAGATGGTGGCGAGATTTAAAGCACACCAACAAAGATGAGCTGCGAGAAATAAGATGGGAAAAATTCCAAAATATTTTCCAAGAAAAATACATCTCAGAAAGGTTCTTTGATCGCAAGGTAAAAGATTTCCATGAATTGCGCATGGGTTCCATGACTATGGATGCATTTATAAACATATTTCTAGATCTAGTGCATTATGTACCGTATATCAAAAAAGAGAAGGTGAAGATCCAGTAATTCCATAGATGTCTTCCTCCTAGTTTTCAGGACAGGATTGAATTCGACATGCCAAAGAGTCTGGATACTGCACTACACAAGGCCTGACTCTGCTATGAGCATGGGCAGTTACGGCAAGAAAAACAAAACCAAAATAGAGAAAATTCTATAAACTTTTATGATAATCGCAATCCTGGGTCAAACCCGCAGCCTTGTAGAAATTAAAATAACAGATTTCAAGCGAACAAGAACTTCAACAAAACTGGTATGAATCCTTATGTACCAGCTCCTAATGGTAATAAGCATGTGGCGAGTGGAGCCAATGCTACCCCTTTAGCGATCAAGTTCTAGAAGTGCAACGGGACACATTATGCCCGAGAACATAAGAACAAGGACAATGGAGTCTTACATAACGTGCAAGAAAAACCTATCGTTGAGGATATAGAGGGAACCCCATGAATCTATGCAACATTAGATGTCCAACAGGAACCATCAAGCTACAATGTTCGAGATTGAAGGTAAGATCTTGAACACCTCTATTTCAATACTTATTGATCTTGATGCTTATTGGAGCTATGTTGCACGTAAGATTGTTGATTTATGCAAGTTAGGAAAAGTGAAGAATGTTAAACCTTGGCTGGTACAGTTAGCCACCGGTACAAAATGGAAGGTTTCAGAAAATTTTAAAGAATGTGAAGTAAACCTGAATGGTTTCCTTACTAAAGTAAACCTGAAAATCCTACCTGCAGGAGTTAATAGAGAAAGGTTATTTCTAACATAGTGTGTCCCCTTGGGGAGAACCGATTTTTTTCATAAGGAATAAGGATGGTATGATGTGGATGCGCATTGATTACCGTTAGTTGAACAAAATGACTATAAATAACCGTTACCCGCTCCCTAGGATCAATGATTTGTTCGACCAGGTGGGAGGAGCCAAAATGCTTTTGAATATTGACCTGTAATCTAGGTACCATTAGGTACGGATCTGAGACAAAGATATTCCCAAGACCACCTTTTGTATGAGATACAGGCACTACGATTTTGTAGTGATGTCGTTCGGGTTGACCAATGCACCTGCAAACTTTATGTGTATGATGAACATCATATTTAGTAAATATCTGGATAAGTTTGTACTAGTATTTATTGACGGCATTCTAGTTTATTCCAAGAATAAAGAGGAACACAAAGAACACCTTCGCATAGTACTTTGAGTGTTGAGATAACACCATCTCTACACTAAGTTTAGTAAATGTGATTTTTACAAACCACACATACATTACCTAGGTCACATCATATTCGAGGCAGGAATAGCTGTGGACCCAAAAAATATTCGAGCCATAAAGGATTGTCCTACCCCAACTATTGTCACTAACATTAGGTCCTTTTTGGCTTTAGCCTGGTATTATCAAAAGTTCATTGAGAACTTCTCGAGAATCTCTTGCCCCATGATGGATTTGCAGAAGAAAGCAAACAAGTTCTTATGCACTGACAAGTGTGAAGAAAGTTTTCAAAATCTTAAGCAACTTTTGATGACTGCACTAGTGTTGTGGATTGCGAATCCCGGTGGGGATTTCATTGTATGCACGGATGCAAGCAAGGAAGGACATGGAGGAGTCCTCTTGCAAAACAATCATGCAACCTATTATGAATCGTGAAAATTAAAAGAGAATGAGAAGAATTATCCGATGCATGATCTCGAGCTAGCAGCCATTATCCACGCTCTAAGTATGTGGAGGCACTACCTCATGGGAAGGAAGTTCCTTCTAAAGACTGGTAATATGAGTCTAAAGTATTTATTCTATCAACCCAATCTGAATGCAAGGCAAGCTAGATGGTTGGCTTTCCTGAGTGAGTATCAGTTTGAACTAAATCATATTAAGGGAAAAGAGAAAAAAATTGTCGATGCTTTAAGTCCATGAACTCATATTATATTTGAGGTGACCCTAAGTCAAACTGATGCATATTTGCATGAAAAGATTAGAACGACCAACAAGGTTGACCTGTTCTATGTGGAAATCCTCAAGAATTTCCAAGAGGACAAGTTGTTTCAACAAAAGAAGGAATACAAGGTGGATGACTCTGAACTACTATGGTCCAAGGATAGATTGTATTGTTCCAGGTGGAGGGGACATTCGGTATAGCATCCTCATATAATTTCATAGGGAACCCTACTCGGGGCACCCGGCATATCAAAAGATGATATCTTCCATCAAGAGACACTTTTTTTGGCCTAAGTTAAAGGCTGACATTGCAACGTTTATTGTGAAATGTCAAGAATTCCAGCTAGTTAAAGTTGAGTACCAGCATCCTTTAGGATTGCTACAGCCATTGACCATTCCAAAATGGAAGTGGGAGGTTATTAGTATGGATTTTATTACTGGATTACCGAAAAGCAAGAAGCAAAATGATTCCATCTTTGTAGTCATGGACAAGCTGTCAAAGGCACCACACTTCATCCCCATAAAATCGACCAACAAGGCCGTCAACATTGTCGATATCTTCCTAAAACAGATATTTAGATTGCATGGGATACCCAAAGCAATTATCTCAGATCGAGATGTTAAGTTTATAGGAAACATTTGGAGATATTTATTCTCTGGATTAGAGACACAACTGAGCTTTGGCACTTCTTATTACCCGCAGATGGACGGGCAGACTGAAAGAGTAAACCAAATTATTGAAGACATACTTCGAATGTATGTCATGAACAACCCCAGCAAGTGGGAGGATTATTTGCACCTTGCAGAGTTTTCATATAACAACGGGTATCAGGCTTCCACCAAGATGAGTCCTTTCGATGTACTCTATGAATGGAAGTGTAGGACCCCAGTTACTTGGGATAGTCCAATGGATCAACTCATGTTAGGGCCTGACCTGTTATTGGACTTGGAACAGTTAGTTACTAAGGTCCAGGGAAAACTTAAAGAGGCACAAGACCGTCAGAAAAGTTATGTAGATAAGAAAAGAAAAGATAAATACTATCAAGTAGGTGAGCATGTCTACTTGAAAGTGAAAGAAAAATGGAGCTCGTTGAGGTTGGGTAGGTGTGGTAAGTTAGCACCTAGATTTTGTGGACCATTTGAAATTCTGGCCAAGAAAGGACCAGTGGCTTATGAACTTGCATTACCTGCTCACGTAAGAGTTCATAACATTTTCCATGCATCTTTATTAAAGAAATATGTTTATGACACTAAGCATGTCATTGATTGGTCATTATTATAGGTGAAACCTGAAGGAAAATTTTCCCCTGATCCTTTTCATATATTGAACAAGAGAGAAGTGCAGCTTCGTAAGCGCACTATAGTCCAATTGAAAGTGCAGTGGAAGCACTTTGAGGTAGATGAGGCTACATGGGAGAACGAGGCCACCATGAGCAAGTATTACCCTGCCTTGTTTCAAGATATCATTCAGAGCCCCTAGAACACCAGGGATGGTGCTGTACTAAGTGGGGAGGGATGTAATATCCTGAATTTTGGACATACCATTTATAGGTGTGAGCCTATTGATCATGATCATTATATGAATGTTTTATTTTTTTGGGTCAAAGACCCCACTACATATGAACATGATGATTTGCTTTGTATATTGGGCATAATCCAATTGTCGATGATATATATGTATATATATGTTGGTTGTGTTGGGCGTGGACTCTGAAGCACATGATTGATGAAATGTTTTGCGTTAGGCGTGGACCCTGAAGCACATGATCGATGAGATGTTTTGTGTTGAGCGAGAGGCTCTAGAGAACATGAGTACTTACATTTGTGTTGAGCATAAAGATCTAGAACATATGAAAATATAATTGGAAATGTTGGGCATAAGCTCTAGAGCATTCCATGTTGATGTTGAGCATAAGCTCTCGAGCATCAAATCCTTGGCCATTGTATCCATAGGTGTATCGTACAAGTACATCGTAGCATTTAGTGTTGAGAGAGAGATTTGGAATTGCACTATGTTTGTAACTCCCTATTATAAGCATTGAGTATGGGATTTGGTAAGTGCTAGGGGTTACTAAAAAGATTAAAATCACCTCCAAGTGAAAACGAATCGAGAATAATATTGATCTCATCATACTTATTTTTAAGTGATTAAATGAAATTTTGAATTTATATATTCTCATCAAGTACTGAAGAACTACCATGTTATACGAGGGAAATCCAACATGAAAGGATGTTTAGAGTTTCCTAGCCTAGTAGATCTGAGCCATCTATCTACTTGACCTTCATGAAGAAGTGTCGTTAAGTCTAGGGACCATGATACATGATGCTTGAAGACAAATTTTAACAAGTATTTTAATACTATGTATTTTATGCATAGTATGTATAAAGACTTAATTATGATTAATTATATAATTGAATAAAGAAAGAAGAGAAGCTCCACCAATTATTATTTATTACTAAAGGAGTAATAAATAGTGAAATATCTATGAAGGACTAACTAGGAACTAATTAAAAGTTCCTAGGTTAAGAACTAAAAATTACCCGAGTAAATTAAAAAGGGTTAAATCAAGAAATCAAGGATTTCTTTATTTAACTGCCCGTTTGACTGAAAAGTTTGTCTATAAAGACTCAAGCCAAGCAAAGGCTTGGGGTTCTGATTTTTATCTAGGAGAATTATTAGTCTGCCTGTTTTTGCTCTCAAGTGTTTTCTTGGAGAACATTTCCTGGAAGGAAAAGAGGATTGACTCGGAATTGATTACCAGTTAGGAAACCCTACCTTAGGAGCTCTAAGCTACTGGAATGTTGGATTCCATATTGGGGGGATCCGGATTTAAACCAGAATCGGTTTCGGGTCATGGTTGGGTGGAAAGTGGTAGTTCCCAAGTGATTTGGTCATCAAATAGAGGTTAGATATGCATTGAATTGTTAATGCCGGTTATTTAAGTTTGTAGGTGCAGCCATTTAAAAAGCTTAAAATTCAAGTATGAAACCCTTTAAGGCCTATTCTATTTCTTTCCTAAAGATTCATTACTATTTATGTTAAGTAATGGCTACAATGTAATTTCTAACCTTAATGGTTAAGTTTTATGGTTAACAATCTGATAGGGTTTGTATTTGTAATTTACTAATCATAGGGTGGAGAATTTTTATTATATGTTGTTTATGTTCATGGTTGTATATTTCATAAATGTTCCTGTATTACCTAGGTTTTTGATCTTAGCAGAGCCTTGCCGTAAATTTTAAAGAAACTAGTTCAGTCGTAATTAATTAAAATATTAATTATGCTAACTAAAGAAAGTATATATTATAAACTAGATCTACTAAGAAGAGATTCCATATAATAAACAAGCTGGACAAATTATTAAATACCTTCCAAGGTCTGCTACATCTAATCATTAAAAAAAACAAAATACTTTACATAACTGGAATAAACATTAAATTTAATCAGAGGGATATCGTGGCCATCCATGTGGTCCTTATCAAGACTCTTTCATAAAACCTATAGTCTTAACATCTATAATTAAATACCATAAATCACATGCATTATATATTTAAGGGTGTTGTATCATATTCATCATAAAACATCCACCTATAATTTTACCAAGTAAACAATTCATATAACTATGTATTAATAAACATAGGTCGTGGTATTGATCCTTATGGGTTACAAATATAATTTATAAGCAAAATTAAAATCCACATTAAAAACATCAGTATAGTTCTTATTTAAACAAGGAATTCGTTCCCCTTAAGTAGAAGACCCTATCTTATGCCAACACAGGTCGCGACATCGAATCCCATGGATGTCCGTGACCCAAGGACAACATAATAATAACCTTAACCTAAATCATTACTATAATCAAAGCGCATATCAAAATCCATATCTCAATACATAGTATTCTTTCCATTATTACATATACAATATTTTATAATTTCGTATCGCCCAATACCAAATCCTGAAGGTCGTATACCCAATCACACCCACCATGACCAAGTTTCCAAATCCAATCACATAGTCATGCTAAAGTAACCAAAACGATATCGTGGGTTTTCCATAACCCTAGTTGTTATAGCCATATCTATTTAAATAAACAAATTACATATTAAAATGCCAACTAATCTATCACAGTCGTTGGGAGAGGCACATTCCATTCATGGCATGGCCTGAACCCATGCTGAACCATTACAAAGCAAAATTACAATACTCTATCTAAAACACCGTTTCCAATAACGCTAAGGCAAAGCTTACGGTGGAAAACCAATGGGCTATGACACCATTGCAACAATGGCATAGCCCATGGCATAACACCCCAAGCTCTAGAAGCTTCCCAAACATAAATTACAAACAATATAAATGGAGTGATGTGCATACTTCCAAAACCCAAACTGTTACCATTATACACATAGTAAATTCTACAGGCTTAAAGCCACGATCGAAACCAGCAAGTCAACATTTTAAAACGAAGCATTTAAATAACGACATAGTATCGAATTTGTATAGTATAATCTTATACTAAAACCCATTACAGTCTTCACATAAAATCCAATGCGCAGTATATTTACACAGTAAGGCACGCATTTCCTCTTTTACAAACAATCAAGTATTAATAATGTTAAATGGAAAGTTGTGAGCTTTGGCACCATTAAAAGTAATGGTGCAGCCATGGATCAAAATGCCAAACTTCCCAACGAGATTCAAAACCCATAGCAAGCTACATTACAAACCTTGAAGTCAAATTTGACAAGTGATGTCTAAAACCCCAACCCTGTAAAGAATCCAAACTTAGAAATTCCTAGAACGAGGGGAGACAAGTAAGATCTTGCTAGCAGGATTACCATGGCCGTGAAGTAGCAACCCCAAATTGAAAGTGTAGCTCTGTGCAAACCCCAAAGCTCCTTCTTTTTCACCTGCAAACAAATTAACGATGGCATGAGAAGCATGACCATGCCATGGAGAAAACAATGAAACAATGTGTTTACACAGAGTCCGGTCCATCTTACCTACAAATCGATGGAGGTCGCCTCCCTTCTCCAACTGTGCAAAGGCCACATAAAAACCCAATGCCAAAACCACATAATGCACAAACAGTGAATGCCCAAATCCTTTGCCAAGCGTTTTCATAAACCCTCACCATAGATTATGAATCCACGTTATATTACATATCAACCAAGTCATAAAGTTTAAACCCTGTCATATCATGGTGCACACTATATCCTATATTTTCACCACCTTCAAATTCCAGTGAAGACCTATTACCAATGACATGGTATTTGTACCATAGTCTTTCAACTCCAAAGTGTGCGCAGACTTAACACTATGGTATAGTGTTTACATTTTATCCCCCTAGCATCAATGTAATGTGTTGGTACATGCCCTTGCTAGTTCATATAGGTAGCGCTTGTGCATAAGTATTTAGTCTAGTTTTTGTAGTATTTAGGAATCATGGAAAACGTAGGATGCCATGATGCCCTTGCTAGGAAGAACAAGCTTAAGTTTCCAAACTAGTAACCAAGGCAAACCTGCAAAATAGAAAGAAGAGAAGTGTAATTAATTAACCAAGAGAGAGATAATTAATAATGGTAAGGATAGTAAGTTAATTCACAACATCTAGTTAATTAACTAGGAAAGATAATTAACGAACATAGGGCTTACCTAAGTCCTAAAACGAAACAATAATAAAAGTGCAAGGCAGAACTGGAAGTATAACTAGGAACTGAATTGCTTCAAGTAACCAAATAATTTTTATGTCACAAAAGTTACCTATAAGTCAATAAATAAGGTGCCTTAGTTCAAGTGAACTAAGCAAGCCTGCATAACAAAGAATGACGTTACCTCTCAGATCGTCATGGGATAACAAGTCCCGCCACTCCACCACTTTGTTTCCCATCAACAAAGTTAAGTTAGTTTTTATTAAATAAACAAAGTACACATGTGGAGGAGCAAAATAATGATCTATATAATTCATTAATTCATCGATAGTAATAACTAAGATGTATCAATAGTTTAAATAATAGAATTAAGACATAAGAAGTAAACAAACTAATAATTATTGAATGGAAAAGAGATGAACAAGACAGTATTGGTAGTTTCTGAAGAGATCAAAAGTATAAGTAGCACATGTAATTTTGCACGAGTAATAATTTTCCCCTTTGGATAGTTTTCACTAGCCTATACTTTTTTTTTCAATTTTTGGGTACATTACAAGTGGTATCAGAGCCCAGTTTCAATATTGAGAGACTTATGGGCGCACCTGTACGTAGAGAAAATAAAGTATGATAAGTATTTTTTGTTACTAATAGAAATTTTTGTTGCTATTAATTTTTTTTGTGTTTCACGAAAATTTTTACACCGCTGTTCAGTTTATGAATACTGAGGAAGAAAACTGTCGGCGGGAAGAAATGACCACCCCCAGTCGAGAAGTGAACTTGGTGGTTGAGCTAAACTCTGATGTGCTGAAAAATTTGCACGGTCTTCAAGCCGAATTGAAAAGTTTCAGAGAAGACAGTCTAAATGAAAGAAAGGAACAACAACCTATAAATGAAGCATTATTGCGTAACATGATGGCAGGGATCCCGCAAGGTAAACCTACCCAGTCCACCAACAGATCCTAAAGAGAACCGTACCATGAGTGGGACAGAAACAAAAGAGAAGCAGAAAAGGAAGGTACACCTGAAGCAACTAAAGGAGATCATCACAGTTCTGCTAGTGATGACTCACTTTCTCCATGGAAAGAGGCAAAGAAATGATGATAGTCTTCAGGGGGATTTTCAAAAAATAAGAGCCCTGACCTATGAAAGTGAAGTAAATATGGGAGAAAATGATGAAGAATGGTTGCTGGGAATTGTAGAAATTCAGGCCTGCAGTAGATTAATTTCACTCACAGCAATTAACAATTGATCATGCAAAATTATCAACAATAGAGACTGAATATGGAGCTGTAACACAAAATTATATTAACTGAGTGTACAATAGCCAACCCTGTAATAACATAGGCTGCTGAATATATAGAATACATGAGCAAATTGAATGCATAATGAAGCATCCAAATCTAGCATAAAGCAGGCTTACCCAAAATAGGCAAATCCCCCATAGGTGTAAAAAGCTGATCCCCAATCTATCAAGGACCCCACGAATTAGCAAGGGCGCATGGGAAAGCTAAAGAGTGGTCAAATGGCATCTCATACATGTTTTTGCATGGAGGAAAGAGTGGAGGAGGAAGAGGCAACAAAGCTGATTCACCTCACCTAGTCTTGCTTTCCTATGTTCCTTAAAACACTGAAAAAGCAGGCAATAAAGCAGAAAAAGCAGAAGGGTGCCTAGGAGGCTAGGAATAAAGAAGATTTGATTCCCAAGGCTTTCCCAAGCGCTCCATGAGTCAATAATGGCAAGTTTGACCTCTATGGATAGGCAATTGACAACTTGCACATGGTGGGACTCATGGACTAGGAAAATAAGACAAAATAAATGAAATAATGTCTAAGTGGGTAAATACTATGGGTTGATTATTCTAACACCCCCCCTTAAGCCTGAATTTATGAGTAATAAATCAAAAATATAGGGCCTAGAAACAAGGCTTAGTCACCCTTTACATACTGCAATGTCCATACAACCAAGGAAAGAGGCAAAACCAACTTGGGAAAATCGTCCCTTAAACATGGACTGTAAAACAAAATTGTAGAATCTTGTCTCCACTCATGCTTTGATAGCATGATCAGCAATCCCCAGTAGTGATTTGAGATTGCTGAAGGTCTTCGCACAAAATGATTTTGTGAAGATGTCAGCTACTTGTTTTGAAGATGAACAGAAGAGTAGGTGAATGGTGCCATCATGCACAAGATCTCTGATGTAGTGCATGTGAATCTCAATGTGTCTGGTTCTCTGCTTCTGAAATGGATCCTTGCAGATTCGAATGGTACTCTGGTTATCACAGTATATGGTAGTTGAGTACTCAGGTTCAAAACCACACTCTCCAAGTAAACCCTGCAACCATAAACACTGAGTTGCTGTATTGACAACTCCTCTGTACTCAGCTTCTGTAGATGAGAGTGCGATGGCATTATGTTTCTTGCTTGACCAGCTGATTGGCCCTTCTGCAAGCATGAACACATAACCTGAAGTGGACTTCCTGTCAGTGCTATCACCTGCCCAGTCACTGTCAGTA
>LPNX011003654.1:113500-126332 GCA_001517045.1 Pseudotsuga menziesii
AAGCAGAAAAAGAAAAAGGGTGCCTAGGAGGCCAGGAATAAAGTAGATTTGATTCCCAAGGCTTTCCCAAGTGCTCCATGAGTCAATAATGGCAAGTTTGACCTCTATGGATAGGCAATTGACAACTTGCACATGGTGGGACTCATGGACTAGGCAAATAAGACAAAATAAATGAAATAATGTCTAAGTGGGTAAATACTATGGGTTGATTATTCTAACAGGAATGAGTAAGAATTTCCAGGTTCATAACTATTCAAGTGTGATGCAGGCTAGGCTTGCCATCTACAATTTGAATTGTAAGGCAGCAAGATGGTGGCCAGATTTAAAGCACACCAAGAAAGATGAGCTATGAGAAATAAGTTGGGAAAACTTCCAAAATATTTTCCAAGAAAAATACATATCAGAAAGGTTCTTTGACTGGAAGGTAAAAGAGTTCCATGAACTGCGCATGGGGTCCATGACTATGGACACATTTATAAACAGATTTCTAGATCTGCTACATTATGTACCGTATATCAAAGAAGAGAAGGTGAAGATCCAATAGTTCTTAGGATGTCTTCCTCCCATTTTTCAGGAAAAGATTGAATTCGACATGCCAAACAATTTGGATACTGCACTACACAAGGCCCAACTTTGCTATGAGCATGGGCAGTTACGGCAAGAAAACCAGAACAAAAACAGAGAAAATTATAGAAATGTTTCTGATAATCGCAAGCCTGGGTCAAACCCGCAGCCTTATAGAAATCAAAATAACAGCCTTCAAGCGAACAAGAACTTCAACAAAACTAATACGAAGCCTTATGCACCATCTCCTAATGGTAATAAGCAAGTGGCGAGTGGAGCCAATGCTACCCCTTTACCAATCAAGTGCTGGAGGTGCAATGGGCCACATTATACTCGAGAATGTAAGAACAAGAACAATGGAGTCTTGCATAACCTGTAAGAAGAACCTATCATTGAGGATATAGCGGGAACCCTGTGAATCTATGCAACATTAGATGGCCAACAGGAGGACCATCAAGCTACAATGGTTGAGATCGAAGGTAAGATCTTGAACACGTTTGTTTCAATACTTATTGATCCCAGTGCTCACTGGAGCTATGTTGCACCTAAGATTGTCAATTTATGCAAGTTAGGAAAATTAAAGCATGTTAAAACTTGGCTGGTACAGTTAGCCACCGGTACGAAACATAAGGTTTTGAAAATTGTTAAAGAGTGTGAAGTAAACCAGAATGGCTTCCTTACTAAGGTAAACCTGAACATCCTACCTTTAGGATCGTACGATATTCTTATCGGCATGGACTGGTTGGGACAAAACCATGTCATGCTTGATTATCTACACAAGTCTATCTTGTGTACTGATAGCCAAGGAAACCAAAAGAAGGTTCAAGGCATCCCAAAGAAAGTTTTTGTGAGACAAATCTATGCCTTACAAGTGAAGAAGTCTGTTAGGAAGGGCTGCAAGTTGTTTGTAGTGAACATCTGAGACATAGATTCTGATAGAGAACAATGTATAGAAGAGTTCCCTATTCTTGAAGAATTCAAGGATGTGTTTCCCAAGGAAATCCCCGGATTACCTCTGAAACAAGAGCTAGAATTTTCCATCGAATTAACCCCAGGATTAGTTCCAGCCTCCAAAGTTGCTTATCACATGAATGCACTAGAGTTGGTGGAACTCAAACTGCAGTTACAAGTTAATAGAGAAAGGGTATATCCGACCCAGTGTGTCCCCTTGGGGAGCACCAATTTTGTTCTTAAAGAAGAAGGACGATACGATGTGGATGTGCAATGATTACTGTCAGTTGAACAAAATGACTATAAAGAACCATTACCCGCTTCCTAGGATCAATGATTTGTTCGACCACGTGGGAGGATCCAAAATCTTTATGATGATTGACCTACGATCTGCGTACCATCAGGTACAGATCCGAGACGAAGATATTCCCAAGACTGCCTTTCGTACAAGGTATGGGTGCTACGAGTTTGTAGTGATGCCGTTTGGGTTGACTAATGCATCCACAAACTTTATGTGTATGATGAACAACATATTCAGTAAACATATGGATAAGTTTGTACTAGTATTAATTGACGACATTCTGGTTTATTCCAAGAATAAAGAGGAACAGGAAGAACACCTTCGCATAGTACTTCGAGTGTTAAGAGAACACCAGCTCTACGCTAAGTTTAGTAAATGAGATTTTTACAAACCACAAATACAGTACCTTGGTCACATCATATCCGAGGCAGGAATAGCTGTGGACCTAAAAAAGATTCCAGCCATAAAGGATTGGCCTACCTTGACTAGTGTCACTCACATTAGGTCCTTTTTGGGTGTAGCCTAGTATTATCGAAAGTTCATTGAGAACTTCTCTAGAATCGATTGCCCCATGATGGCTTTTAGAAGAAATTAAACAAGTTCTTATGGACTGAAAAGTGTGAAGAAACCTTTCAAAATATTAAGCAACTTTTGATGACCACACCAGTGTTGCGGATTGCGGATCTCGATGGGGATTTCATTGTATGCATGGATGCAAGCAAGGAAGGACTTGGAGGAGCCCTCTAGCAAAATGATAATGAGATCTATTATGAATCGTGAAAATTAAAATACATTAGCTGAATTATCCCATGCACGATATTGAGCTAGCGGCCATTATCCATGCTCTGAAGATGTGGAGGCACTACCTCATGGGAAGGAAGTTCCTTCTAAAGACTGACAATATGAGTCTAAAGTATTTATTCAATCAACCCGATCTGAATGCGAGGAAAGTGAGATGGTTGACTTTCTTAAGTGAGTATCACTTTGAACCAAAACATATTAAGGGCAAAGAGAACAAAGTTGCTGATGCTTTGAGTTGACAAACTCATATAATATATGAGGTGACCCTAAGTCAAACTGATGCAAATTTGCATGAGAATATTAGAACGATCAACAAGGTTGACCCGTTCTATTTGGAAATCCTCAAGAAGGTCCAAGAGCACTGGTTGTTTCAACAAAAGATGGAACATTAGAGGAAATTTCAACTCAAAATGGGCCTCCTAAGAAAAATTAATAAAATAATAGTTAAAATAAGAAAACAATATTTATTAATTTTGGAGGAAGAAAAAAACTACTTTTTTGTTTGTATTTTTGACATATCTCCTTGTGGTTTTACTCAAGTTTCAATTGGGAGAGCTTGTTGGATGCGGAATTAAATTCTATATCCAATGAATACCCACTTGACATGCATTTTACGAACCCTGTTACCCCAAATACAAGAAATACCTGAAAAAATGTGATGATGATGTCATCATCATGTTTTTGGAGGTATTTATTGTTTTTGGCATAGAGGGGTTTGTCAAAAGTATGCCAAGTGGGTACTCGTTGGATGTGAAATTTAATTTCACATCCAACGAGCTCTCCCGATCGAAATTGGAGTAAAAACACAGGGAGATATGTTGAAAATACAAACAAAAAGTGAGTTTTTTTATGATACCTACCCCAAAATTTATATTAAAAAGTGTTTAATACCTATACGATATTTCAAATTTAAAGCAATTTCATTGGCTAACACATAATGACATGGAATTTGAATAAGAGTTAAAAGGCCCATTTTGAGTTGAAATTTCCTCTAATGTACAAGGTGGATGACTCCGAACTACTATGGTCCAAGAATAAATTGTATGGTCCAAATGGAGGGGACATTCGGTCCAGCATCCTCGCAGAATTTCATAGGGCACCCTACTCGGGGCACCCGGGATATCAAAAGATGATATCTGCCATCAAGAGAGACTTTTTCTGGCCTAAGTTAAAGGCCGACATTGCAATGTTTATTGCAAAATGTCAGGAATGAAAGCTAGTTAAAGCTGAGCACCAGCATCCTTCAGGACTGCTACAGCGATTTCCCATTCCAGAATGGAAGTGGGAGGTTATCAATATGGATTTTATTACTAGATTACCGAAAATCAAGAAGAAAAATGATTCCATCTTTGTAGTCATTGACAATCTGTCAAAAGGAAACACACTTCATCCTCGTAAAATCAACCTACAAGGCCGTGAACATTACCGATATCTTCCTAAAAGAGATATTTAGATTGCATGGGATACCCAAAACAATTATATCAGATCGAGATGTTAAGTTTACAGGAAACTTTTGGAGATCTTTATTCTCTGTATTAGAGACACAAATGAGCTTTAGCACTGTTTATCACCCGTAGACAGACAGGTAGACTGAAAGAGTAAACCAAATTGTTGAATACATGCTTCGAATGTATGTCATCAACAACCCCACCAAGTGGGGGGATTATCTGCACCTTGCAGAGTTTCCATATAACAACGGGTATCAGGATTCTGCCAAGATGAGTCCTTTCAAAGAACTCTATGGACGGAAGTGCAGGACCCCAGTTACTTAGGACAGCCCGGTGGATCAGCTCATGTTAGGGCTTTACCTATTATTGGACTTGGAACAGTTAGTTACCAAGGTCCAGGGAAACATTAAAGAGTGACAAGACCGTCAGAAGAGTTATGTAGATAAGAAAAGAAAAGATCAATACTATGAAGTAGGTGAGCATGTCTACTTGAAAGTGAAAGCAAAATGGAGCTCGTTGAGCTTGGGTAGGTGTGATAAGTTAGAACCTAAATTTTGTGGACCTTTTGAAATTCTGGGCAAGAAAGGACCAGTGGCTTATGGACTAGCATTACCTGCACACGTAAGAGTTCATAATGTTTTCCATGCATCTTTATTAAAAAAAATATGTTTATGACACTAAGCATGTCATTTATTGGTCATTATTATAGGTGGAACATGAAGGGGAATTTTCCACTAAGCCTTTGCATATATTGGACAAGAGAGAAGTGCAGTTTCGGAATCACACTGTAGTCCAATTGAAAGTGCAGTGGAAGCACTTTGAGGTAGATGAGGCTACCTTGGAGAATGAGGCCACCATGAGAAAGGCTTACCCCTCCATATTTCAAGATATGATTCAGAGCCCCTGGAACACCAGGGATGGTGCTGTACTAAGTGGGGAGGGATGTAATATCCCAAATTTTGGACCTACCATTTATACTCATGTGTCTATTGACCATGATGATTATATTGATGTTTTAATTTTTTGGGTCAAAGACCCCACTACATATGAACATGATGATTTGGTTTGTATATTGGGCGTAATCCAATTGTTGATGATAAATATGTATATATATCTTGGTTTTGTTGGGCGTGGACCCTGAAGCACATGATTGATGAAATGTTTTGTGTTGGGCATGGACCTTGAAGCACATGATCGATGAGATGTTTTGTGTTGAGTGAGGGGATCTGGAGCACATGAGTACTTACATTTGTGTTTAGCATAAAGCTCTGGAACACATGAAAATATAATTGGAAATGTTGGGCATAAGATCTAGAGCATTCTATGTTGATGTTGAACATAATCTCTAGAGCATCAAATCCTTGGCCATTGTATCCCTAGGTGTATAGTACAAGTACATCCTAGCATTTAGTGTTGACCAAGAGCTTTGGAATTTCACTATGTTTGTAACTCCCTATTATAAGCATTGAGTATGGGCTTTGGTAAGCTCTAGGGGTTACTAAAAATATTAAAATAACCTCCTAGTGAAATTGATTCAAGAATAATATTGATCTCCTCATACTTATTTTTAAGTGATTAAATGAAATTTTAAATTTTTGTATTCTCATTAAGTACTGAAGAAATACCACGTTATACGAGGGAAAACCACCATGTAAGGATGTTTAGGGTTTCCTAGCCTAGTAGACATGAGCCATCTATCTACTTGACCTTCATGAAGAAGTGTTGTTAAGTCTAGGGATCATGATAGATGATGCTCGAAGACAAATGTTAACAAGTATTTTAATACTATGTATTTTATGCATAGTATGTATAAAGAATTAATTATGATTAATTATATAACTGAATAAAGAAAGAAGATAAGGTCCACCAATTATTATTTATTATTAAAGGAGTAATAAATAGTGAAATATCTATGAAAGACTAACTAGGAACTAGTTAAAAGTTCCTAGGTTAAGAATTGAAAATTACCCCAGTAAATTAAAAAGGGTTAAATCAAGAAATCAAGGATTTCTTGATTTAACTGCCCCTTTGACTGAAAAGTCTATCTATAAGACTCAAGACAATCAAAGGCTTGGGTTTTTTATTTTTATCTAGGAGAATTTTTAGTCTGCCTTTTTTTGCTCTCAAGTGTTTTCTTGGAGAACCTTTCCTGCAAGGAAAAGAGGATTGATTCAGAATTGATTACCAATTAGGAAGCCCTACCTTAGGAGCTCTAGGATACTAGCATGTTGGAGTCCAGCTTGGGGACATCCGGATTTAAACCAAGAATGGTTCTAGGTCATGGTTGGGTGGAACTTGGTAGTTCCCAAGTGATTTGGTCATCAAATAGAGGTCAAATCTGCATTGAATTGTTAATGCTGGTTATTTAAGTGTGCAGGTGCATCCATTGAAAAAGATTAAAATTCAGGTATGAAACGCTTGAAGGCCTATTCTATTTCTTTCCTAAAGATTCATTACTATTTATGTTAAGTAATGGCTGTAATGTAATTTCTAACCCTAATGGTTAAGTTTTATGGTTAACAATCTGCTACGGTTTGTATTTGTAATTTACTAATCATAGCATGCTGGAGAACTTTTATTATATGCTATTTATGTTCAGGGTTGTATCTTTCATTAATGTTCCTGTATTAACTAGGTTTTGATCTTATTATTATATTTATACCTTCTTCTCCGTATTTAATACTTTGCTGACATATTCCATTTGTTAGCAAAGGCTTTCCCTTAATTTTAAAGAAACTAGTTCAGTAGTAATTAATTAAAATATTAATTATGCTAACTAATACAAGTATATATTATAAACTAGATCTACTAAGAATATTTTTCATATAATAATAAAGGTAAACAAATTATTAAAGACCTTCCAAGGTCTTCTCCACATAATCATTTACAAAAACAAAATACTTTACATAACTGGAACAAACATTAAATTTAATTAGAGAGATATCGTGACCATCCATGCAGTCCTTAGCAAGACTCTTCCATAAAACATACAGTCTTAACATCTATAATAAAATACCATAAATCACATGCATTATATCTTTAAGGGTCCCTTATAATATTCATCATAAAACATCCACCTATAATTTTACCAAGTAAACAATTCATATAACTCTGTAATAATAAACAGAGGTCGTGGTATCGACCCTTATGGGTTACAAATATAATTCATAATAAAAATTAAACTCCACATTAAAAACATCACTATAGTTCTTATTTAAACAAGGAATTCGTTCCTCTTAAGAAGAAGACCCTATCTTATGCCAACACAGGCCACGACATCGAATCCCATGGATGTCCATGACCCAAGGCCAACATAATAATAACCTTAACATAAATCATTACTGTAATTAAAACACATAACAAAATCCATAGCTTAATACATAGTATTATTTCCATTATTACATATAAAATATTTTACAATTTGTTATTTCCTAGGCCCAAATTCTGAAGGTCATATACCTAGTCACACTGGTCATGACCAAGTTTCCAAATATAATCACACAGTCACACTACAGTAACCAAAACGATATCGTGGGTTTTCCATAACCCTGGCTATTATAGCCATATCTATTTAAATAAACAATTTACATATTAAAATGCCAACTAAGTTATCGCAATAGTTGGGAGAGGCACATGCCATTCATGGCATGGCCTGCACCAACGCTGAACCATTACAAAACCAAATTACAATACTCTGTCTAAAACACAGTTTCCAATAATGCAAACGCAAATCTTATTAAGCCAATGGGCTATGACACCATAAATGGGCTACGACACCATAACACCCCAAGCTCTAGGAGCTTCCCAAACATAAATGAAAAAAATATAAACAGAGTGTTGTGCATACTTCCAAAACCCAAACTGTTACCATTATAAACAAAGTAAATTCTACAGGCTTAAATCCACGATCGAACCCAACAAGTCAACATTTTAAATTGCAGCATTTAAATAACTACACAGTCCTGAATTTGCACAGTATAATTTATTAAAAATGATGAACGAAAATAGTTTGCATCTTATACAAAAACCCATTACAGTCTTCACATAAAAGCCAACGCGTAGTATATTTACACAGTAAGGCATGAATTTCCTCTTTTACAAACAATCAAGTATCAATAATGTTAAATGGAAAGCTGTGAGCTTTGGCACCATTACAAGTAATGGTGCAGCCACAACTCAAAATGCCAAACCTCCCAACGAGACTCAAAACCCAGAGCAAGCTGCATTACAAACCCCAAAGGAAGAGTCAACAAGTGCCATCTAAAACCCCAACCCTATAAATAATCCTAACTTATAAATGCTCAGAATGAGGGGAGTAAAGTAAGATCTTGCTAGCAGGCTTACCATGGCTGTGAAGCAGCAACCCCAAATCGAAAGCGTAGATTTGTGAAAACCCTGGAGCACCTTCATTTTCACTTGCAAACAAATAAAAGATGGCATGAGAAGTATGACCATGCCATGGATAAAACAATGAAACAATGTGTTTACACAAAGTCTGGTCCAGCTTACCTGCAAATCGATGGAGGTCTGCTCCCTTCTCCAACTACGCAGTGGCCACATGAAACTCCAATGCCAAAACCGCATAATGCACAAACAACAAATTCCTAAATCCTTTTCCAAGTTTTTTCACAAACCTGGATGGCATTAATGGCACTAGCTGGTGTCCATTAATGCATCCAGAAACCCTCACCGTAGGTTATGAATCCATGTTATATTACATATCAACCAAGTCATAAATTTTAAACACTGTCATTTCATGGTGCACACTATATCCTATAGTTTCGCCACCTTCTAATGCCAGTGTAGACCTATTACCAATGACATGGTATTATACCATAGTCTTTCAACTCTAAAGTGTGCGCAGACTTAACACTATGGTATAGTGTTTACATTTTATCCCCCTAGCATCAAAGTAATGTGTTGGTACATGCCCTTGCTAGTTCATATAGGTAGGGTTTGTGCATAAGTCTTTATTCTAATTTTTGTATTATTTAGGAATCATGGAAAACATAGTATGCCATGATGCCCTCACTAGGAAGAACAAGCTTAAGTTTCCAAACTCGTAACCAAGGCATACCTGCAAAAAGGAAACAAAAGGAGTGTAATTAATTAACCAAGAGAGAGATAATTAATAATGGTAAGGACAGTAACTTAATTCAAAGCATCTTGTTAATTAACTAATAAAGATAATTAATGAACATAGGGCTTACCTGAGTTGTAAAGCGGAACAGTAATAAAAGTGCAAGGTGGAACTGGAAGTATAACTAGGAACTGAATTGCTTCAAGTAACCAAATAATCCTGATGTTGCAAAAGTAACCTGTAAGTCAATAAATAAGGTGCCTTAGTTCGAGTGAACAAAGTAATCCTGCATAACGAAGAATGACCTTACCTCTTAGATTGCCATGGGAGAACAAGTCCTGCCACTGTTATCACCTAAAAATGGTTCACTGCCTCATCTGCCCCATTACATGGCTCATCTGTCCATTTTCCTACCATATTCCCATCAAAACCCATAAAACCATGCAAAAAGCCTCCAAAAGGCTTAAAATGCCTCCAAAAGGCCATAAAACCTTCTTTTCAGCTAAAAATATCCAAAATTCCTCCAAAAAAAGCAAAAATATCCAAAAAGGAATAAAAAATATAAAATAATGAGGAAATGAGGAAAAAACCCTAAATAGCTGAAACCCTAACCCTAAAACTGCATGGTTTTCAATTATAAATAAGGGGTGGAAACCCCTTATTCCACATCCACAATCATAAGCATCCTGCCTCTGCCAAAATTGCTCGTGAAACCATAGCTCACCATTGAAGCTACTTTCACCGTGAAACCATAGCTCACCATTGAAGCTACTTTCACCGTAAGAGCCCGTTTTTGCCCATTTCCACCATTGGAGAAAGAGAAGAAGCAGCTTGAAGCTCGGAGCCACCGACATCGGACCAACGCAACGGACTTCACCAACCTCCACATTGGAGGTAACATCAATAAAGATCATTATTCACTATTTACTGCTTTCTTTTTATGTTATTTACTTTCTACTGTTTTGTTTAATGCACTTGTTTAGATTTAATTCTCATTATTGTTTAGCATCTTTTTATTTCAAGTTATAGCTTTTAATTCATAAATCATTGAACTGCTACTAAGGAATCCATTGTCCTTAGTAGGTACTCATTCGTACAAGCTAGGGCGAAAACCCTAGCTACAGTTTTGGCAACTCCGCTGGCTTTTTTAGTCTTTTTATTTTCCATTTTTTATTTTCGGCCGCCGCCGACCGCGACTTTCCGCCCCATAACCGCGTGCCGACCGCGACTGTTGCCTTCAAACCCGCGGTCCGACCGCCACTGTTAGCTAAAAACCTGCGTCCCGACCGCGACTGTTGCCTTCAAACCCGCAGTCTGACCGCCGCTGTTAGCTAAAAACCTGCGTCCCGACCGCGACTGTTGCCTTCAAACCCGCGGTCTGACCGCCGCTGTTAGCTAAAAACCTGCGTCCCGACCGCGACTGTTGCCTTCAAACCCGCGGTCCGACCACCGCTGTTAGCCCAAAAACCACGATCTGAGCGCGCCTGTTTCGTCAAAACCCGCGGCCTGATTGCTGCAATTTTTTGCTATTTTTGACACCAGCCCCTTTTCTGCCCTATTTCCTACAGTCCTACAGCCTTTTCTACACCATTATTCCTGTTATCTTTTTACAGCATTGTTTTAAAAAAAAATTAGCATTCTTTATTCCAAAATTTTGGCATGATAAAAGTTTTTTAATTCAGCATTATTGATATTTACGAAGTCGCCCTGGCACTTCTTTTCTGGGTTTATAACTTCACAAGCACACACTCTGTCATCTAAATCAAGTGAGACCTAAAAAAATACTTAACTCAACCAACACTTTAACCCCACTTGGGGAACATAAAAGAACTTGTGTAGTTAGGTAGGATCAAGGGGATAGGTTTCCAATAACACCCTTGATTATTTACACTTGAGACATAGCTGTTGTCCTTTAGGGTACCAAAATCCCCTAGTATTTTTTGACACGGTCACAACCAGATTATCAGAAGGCCTCTCCCTTAGGAGGGTTGAAGTCGTGAGATTGGTTCCGGAGGTCTGAGTGGAATACTGAACTCCATTCAGTAACTGA
This sequence comes from Pseudotsuga menziesii, assembly GCA_001517045.1. Lineage (NCBI taxonomy): Eukaryota > Viridiplantae > Streptophyta > Pinopsida > Pinales > Pinaceae > Pseudotsuga > Pseudotsuga menziesii. The sequence continues at coordinate 124,696 of LPNX011003654.1, forward strand.
AGGGCTACCTTTCACAGTTCTCGGAATATCCCTGTATAGGGAATATTGCGGTTAAAGGACCAAGTGGCAGATTTACCTTTCTGGACGTGTCATGAACAGGGTATCTTAGTTTCCATTCTTCTAGGATTCGACTACCCGGTGTCCCTCCCGGTAGGGGGATACTTTAGCCACTTGACTTTCCTCTTCATATTGTCTGACTTGGATTTCATCACCTTGCAGAGGATATGTCTAGTTGAGTCATAATACTACTAGTTAGGTATTTGCATGATCCCTTACCTCCTTTTGGTTTAGTGAGTCCAACATTTTTCATTTTTTTAGGCAACCTGCTATTTTTTGGTATTCTGACCATTTCCGTTGATACTCCGCCTGTTGTAGCACACAGTTACAGTGGGTGTTTTGAGTTGTTGTTGGCCTGAGCGCCCCATTTGTTGAAGCTCTCCTTCTGCACACTCGGTTGCATTAGAGTTTTTTGAGCTATTTTGTAGTTAGTTCAACCCACACAGATTTGACCTCATTTTATCACCATTGCTTCCCCGAGACATTCTCGGCGCCTCCGAGGCGAGTCCCCACAGCACGGATCACTTGATACCACTCATCGTAGATCTCGAGCCTTGTCACTTGACTCCACTCGTCAGCGACATAGGACACTGTCACTAGACTCTTACGCCCCTTATTTTACATCCTACTCAGAGCCTGAATCCGAGAACACCCTTTACACCGCCCCTACTAGCCCCATGGCCGGCGTGAATCCCAATCCCTTAATGGGAGGGACCGTTGGTGGCACATCCACCACGACCCCCAGTACCTCACCTACTTTGGGTACGCCCTCCACAGGGTCCCCCTCTACTGTCCCCCTCACAGTACCAATTCCCGCAGCAGGAATACCGGTCCCCACTCCATTAGTGACTCATACCCTCTTTGGGGGTGCAGGCCCATCCTCTACCACCATAGTTCCCCCACTTGGGGGAAACCTCCCTCACATGACCCCTCCACTTGGGGGCATCGGCCCCAAATTGATACAAACCACAACCGTGTCACACCTTTCGTCGAGTTTGCCATACATGGCTAGCCTCAATCTACCTGACCTAGCCAGATTAACCAACGACCCCATCCGGCACAACCCTGCGTGGCCTCACATGCCCACCAAGCTCCCCTCGGACATCCCTAAGTTTGAAGGCAAGGCAGGTGAAGACCCACAGAACCATATCATGTCCTTCCACCTATGGTGTTCCTCCAACTCCATAGTAGACGACTCCATTCGCCTCCGTTTATTACAGCGCACTTTCACTGGCTCTGCTGCCAAATGGTATATCGAGCTACCCCATGGAACCCATGCCACCTTCACGTCCCTGGCCTTGAACTTCCTCCAGTTCTTCCAGTTACCTGTCCGCTATGATGCAGGCATGGAGATCCTCCTATCTTGCCAGCAGAACACGGCTACCCATATCACAGACCACATTCACGAATGGCGGCGACGCCGTAGCCTATGCAAAATCAAGTTAGATGACCGGATCTTCCTCGATTGGTTCCTAAAATCCCTCCTTCCGCTCATTGCTAAGGATGTGGCAGCCGAACGACCCCAGTCGGAGGAAGAGGCTATCCTTAAAGCCCAGCAGTTCGATCTTATTTACGCCCAG
>LPNX011003654.1:126449-139871 GCA_001517045.1 Pseudotsuga menziesii
CTCCATAGTACTATCAACAATCCCCCCAAGTAACTGCACCAGCGCAGCCTCCACCCCCATATTATCCACCGCAGCCTGCTCCAGCACCTGCACAAACTTAGAATCCACCTACTACCCAAGGGTAGGTTTACGCGCAAGAAAACCCGCCGCAAAACCAGAACAACCAACGCAACCAGGGCCAACAAAACCGCGGCAGAGGCCAAAATCGTGGGAACAACCAACAGACCGAGCAAGCTGGTCAACACCCTAATCCCCCCGCTAATAATAACGCGGCCCCTACCAACCAAAACCCTGATCGCCCGCCCAAGCAGGCTAAAAACCCTAATTTGCGAACGAACTATCCTTGTTCGGTTTGCGGGGTCTATGGCCACAACACCCATTTTTGTCCACTTATGGAGCGAGTCCAACAACTTTTGGCTGCTGATAGACTACGCCAAGGACAGGCGGCTCCTCAAGCACCACCCAATCCCCCACAACCTCAGCAGCCACCCTTGGTGCTACAAAACCCCTTACCAAACCAAGGCTTCGTGAGCACTGAACCATTGGCTCCACCTCCAGTTAATGCGTCCATCCAACAAATCACTTACGCGGCTCCTGATCAACCCATATTTGACTCAGGTACCCACCATCTGTTGATGATGTCCTCCGATGAGGTCAACCTCCAGACGCGGCGGAACCAATACGGCTCCACCCCGGAAGCCCCTCCTGCCAATAACCCTGCTAACGCTCATCCCACTGATCAAGCGTTACGTATACCTCCACCTCCACCCGATGGAGCTCCGAAAACAGCCCGTTTCCCACTTCGCCGTATCAACAACAACCCCAATGCACGGGCTGCGTCTAACTACAACATTGTAGATGATTTAGCCCAATCCCCCGCAGCCATGTCTGCTTTGGAAGTCTTAAAAAACTGCCCTTCTCAGCGTAAGACTTTACTCTCAGCCATTGGCGCTATCGATCCAACTGATTCGCAGTTAATGGCATTTGATTTGGACCAATCCGAACCCCGCCTGCCTTCCAATATATCATTCCAAGTTTCTGTTTCCATCCGGAATTTTGTTGTCCATAGATGCATTATTGATGAAGGTGCCTCTACATGTGTCATGCCCGTCTCCATCTGGAAGAAAATGGGATCCCCCCCTCTCCAGCAGTCCTCTACTGCGTTGCGAGCCTATGACAGCCGTTCATCTCAACCACATGGCCTATTGACCAATGTCCCCCTCCAGCTGGTTGGAAAAACCGTCCTAATCAACATCGAGGTTATCAATGCCCAGCTTGATTATAACCTTTTACTTGGCCGCAGCTACATGTATGCCATGCGAGCGGTCGCTTCTACCGTTTTTCGTATCATGATGTTCCCCCATGAGGGACGCATGGTCACGGTTGACCAACTTACTTACCACGATCCCAATGCGCCTGCGGCGCCCGAAAATGTTCTCCCCATGGTAGAACAACCTATCTCGGGTGCCACCAACACAGTCGTTTCTTCTATACGGCCCGTACTCCCCGTGGTTGAACAACCTATTTCGGATGCCACCACCTCATTCGTGTCTTCAGTGGGTCCCGGAGTTTACTCAGATGCACCAATGACCTCGACTTTCCCATCTATTCCACCCCCGTCTCCCACCACCGAAGTATCTGATCTATGTACCCTGTCCCACATCACGCGGACTTCTACTACTCAAACGCCTTTGTTGCCTAAACCCCCTTTGGTACCTAGTCACATTGGTGCTACACCCATTCATACCATTCCTTTCCTCTTCCCTCCCTCAGGAATGGCTAGCGCCCCAGTTATGGCTACCCTCAACCTCCCCGGGTTAACCTTAGGATTACCCGTTTGGTATCTTTCGCCTCCCGTTCGTCCCCCGACACCGGATGTCGTCCTGCAACCAGTGCAACCCATTGTTACTACTAATCAACCACCCCTCGGTGTTGCTACCCCGTCATCCTCCGCAAAACCCCCCCCTCTTCTTCCCAAACCCACTGGGGGCAGAGGTCCCCAACCTTACACTGCTGTCCCACCCGCTAAGACAGTCAAAAACCCCCCTGTGTTTCGTGCTCCTCCTAAATGTGCGCTATGTGATGACTTGGGCCATGCGACCCACCTATGTCCTCAATTACCAGCATTAAAAGAGTACATGTGAATGCTCGATGAAGACCGCACCATCCCGGTTGTCCATCTAGATCCAACCCCTCAACCTCGCGATAAATCCCTGCACACTAACCACTCCTGTGCCTTATGCGATGTTTACGGGAATTACTCCCATCACTGTCCCGATCTCCCCGAGTACAGGCTAGCTCTCTTTGATATGAACAATCCGGCACCTGAGACGGCACCACTCATTATTGAGGAAATCCATTTCCCAGTCTCTCCCCCTTTCGAAAAGGTCAATCCCATTCTTTTCGAGATGAACCATTTAGCTCTTGAAACAACATCACCCACCATTGTGGAGATCCACCCCCCGGACTCTTCCTCTTCCGAAGAGATTAATACCATATATATGATCTCTTCTGTCACTAAACCCCCGAAGAAATTAATACCATATATATGATCTTGTTTCACACTTTTTACATGAGCCATCCACTCCTGTCATACTGCAAATGTTTCGTTATTTTGCCACCATTCATTCACCCCGCAAGGAGTCCCACCAGTGTTCCACCCCACCCTCAGTCCTGGTCATCATAAATGCTCCCCTGATTGCACACTTCCTCCTTGCATGGCCATTATTTCAGAGTCTTCTTATTTGCTTTCAGACTCCTTAAAATTGAAAGCAACCACGAGCATGAACTGTCATGGGCTCAAAAAATCCACATGACAGTAACATTCCATCAAGTCAGAGTCTTCTTATTTTCTTTCAGACTCCTTAAAATTGAAAGCAACCATGAGCATGAACTGTTGTGGGCTCGTAAAATCCACACGACAGTACCATTCCATCATTTCAGAGTCTTCTTATTTGCTTTCAGACTCCTTAAAATTGAAAGCAACCACGAGCATGAACTGTCCTGGGCTCATAAAATCCACCGGACAGTACCATTTTATATCCACACTTCTTCAAGTTCCCTAACCCATGAAGCAGTCCCCCCGCGCCTCTTGGCGCTATGATCGATCATCTCGGCAGCACCCCCAATCAGGTCGCCTTTGTTCAGAGTATTCTGCAGTCTCTTACCTTTTTACCATAGCTTGAGTCTACCTCAGCCCATTCCCCCTCAGATCCTATACCGATATGATCCCTTTACCACCAGTTAGTTTCATACGCTGCTCGATCATCCCCGCCATCATACTCTGAACAAAGGAAGTTTGAGTCCACCTACTCTACTTGCCCAGTTATTCCACCCAGTTTATCACTCCTGACATTAGTACTATCACCGTTCAGTTTTTCACCTCGCGCTCCTGTCAAGAAAACATCATTGCCTTGATAGTTGCAGGTCTCCCTCTGTCGACGACAACCCCTCTATTCCAGAGGATAGACCTAGAGGCCCCTGCGCCTTGGACCCATCACCATCTGTGATGAGTGCCTACGGACCATTTTGGGAGGACTCATCATTGCCTCTCAGAATAGTTGTTTCTCACATGCTCAACTTCAGTACCTTATTCGCATCATTGAGAATCGCGCAGGATGTGTATCCTTTCCATTCTGTGTCGAAGACCCCGGATTTCCCCGACTCTAGCACATTGGTGAGTCACTTCGGAACGCCCAGTTATATGTTCCTGTGGATATCCGGGCTGCGTTGGCAATTATATTCGGAAGCCATTCAGTTCTATACTTCTTTGAGTACCCAGTTCAGTTCCAGATCAGCGTACCCTTACGAGTGTGACACTTGTCACTCTGATCCAGCAGCGCATCAGTTCCTTCAGAACCACATTCAGTAGCACTGCTGCTATTCCAGTGTATCAGTTTTTCAGCTCAGACATGGTCAGCTCAGCAGTATGTTCCAGATTTGTGTCCCTTCCAGGACCCTCATGATATACACAGTGATTATCTACTACAGGTTCGTCGTTTTGGGCCTCACAAGTGATTTTTATGTATCTTGATATGAGCATGGGAATTCCCGCCTCGTCCATTTATTGAGATTCTTCCTCATTCAGTATTGGAGGACATGTATATGTTAAGGTCCCCATATTTTGGACCCCATTGTTATTACTATGCTATATCCTGATACGAGCATGGGAATGCCTGCCTCGTTCAGATGATCAGATGATTCCTCATCCATTATTGAGGTTATGTACTTTTCAGTCCTTGCAGGTGGTTCGAGATCGGTGTTTCGGACTTCAGCTGCTTCTTTCTTTTCTCCACACCCCAGGAAAACCAAATATGACTTATGATGTCCATCGGCCATACGATGAGCTCCTGCCCTCGTACATCAGGGGGCAATCTGTTATCACCTAAAAATGGTTCACTGCCTCATCTGCCCCATTACATGGCTCATCTGTCCATTTTCCTACCATATTCTCATCAAAAACCCATAAAACCATGCAAAAAGCCTCCAAAAGGCTTAAAATGCCTCCAAAAGGCCATAAAACCTTCTTTTCAGCTAAAAATATCCAAAATTCCTCCAAAAAAGCAAAAATATCCAAAAAGGAATATAAAATATAAAATAATGAGGAAATGAAGAAAAAACCCTAAATAGCTGAAACCCTAACCCTAAAACCGCATGGTTTTCAATTATAAATAAGGGGTGGAAACCCCTTATTCCACATCCATAATCATAAGCATCCTGCCTCTGCCAAAATTGCTCGTGAAACCATAGCTCACCATTGAAGCTACTTTCACCGTAAGAGCCCTTTTTGGCCCATTTCCACCATTGGAGAAAGAGAAGAAGCAGCTTGAAGCTCGGAGCCACCGACATCGGACCAATGCAACGGACTTCACCAACCTCCACATTGGAGGTAACATCAATAAAGATCATTATTCACTATTTACTGCTTTATTTTTATGTTATTTACTTTCTACTGTTTTGTTTAATGCACTTGTTTAGATTTAATTCTCATTATTGTTTAGCATCTTTTTATTTCAAGTTATAGCTTTTAATTCATAAATCATTGAACTGCTACTAAGGAATCCATTATCCTTAGTAGGTACTCATTCGTACAAGCTAGGGCGAAAACCCTAGCTACAGCCACTCCACCACTTTGTTTTCCATCAACAAAGTTAAGTTAGTTTTTATTAAATAAACAAAGTACACATGTGCAGGAGCAAAATAATGATCTGTACAATTCATTAATTCATCGACATTAATAACTAAGATTTTTAAATAGTTTAAATGACATAATTAAGACATAAGAAGTAAACAAACTAATAATCACTGAATGGAAAAGAGATTAACAAGACAGTATGTGTAGTTTCTAAAGAGATTGGAAGTATAAGTAGCACATGTAATTCTGCACGAGTAATAATGATCTCCTTTGGGTAGTTTTCACTATCCTATAATTTTTATTTATTTTTTCAATTTTTGGGGACATTACACTTTGATAAGCTAGGTGGTCATTCGGGATGTCGGAGAGGTCATTTTAAAAAAAAATGGAGTATACTCGGGACCATTCAATCTGATAAGTTTCAAAGATCCTACCACTAGTGTCTGAGAAAATACCAAGGTTTTGATTCTTGGTCAACATGTCTTTTTGGAGGTTCTTACAACAAGTAGTTTGAGCCATTATAGAAACTCAAAAACTCTGTTTAAATGCATAAACCAGTAATTAAAACTAACTCATACAATGCTACAGTAAGCAAATCTAAACAAAGAAATGGATAAGAAGACCAACCTGAAATCAACCGCGATAGTGAAAATAACTTACGATAAAAATCACAGTGAAAACTCATGCGGAAAAGTAACTCAAAATAGTAAAAAAGTAAAGAAAATGTACAAGGAATTGCTATATATAGATTTTCTGCGGGTCAAATTAAGACAATAGGATTAGAATGGATGGATGAAGGATCACCGCATGATTTTTGAGTTTTATTTACCATCCCACAACCCACAATCCACAAATGTGAGATATGAGATGTGGTATAACAAAATGCTCGAAAATTTATTCAATCCTTCCCGCAATCCGCATCCCACAAAATGAGGGTTGTGGGCTGCGGAAACATACAACCAAATATTGAAAACAAATTATTTCCCGTAATATGCATTCTACAAATTGTGGGTTGCGGGTTGCGGGATTACCAACTTGCACACACGCAAAAATATTTCAGCTTCCCACATTCCGCAAAATGCGGGTTGCAGGCTACGGGATGAAAATCTCAAAAATGTTAAAAATTGAGAATCCTGCAATCCACAAATTGTGGGTTTCGAAATGCTGGTTGCAGGATGGAATAATTATTTCAAACGATAGTCTTCTGCAACTCACCAAAAGAACATAAATCACACACAAATTCCAAAACTTTTGGCTAAGTCAAAATAAAGAAACCATGATAAATTTTATTGGGGCCTCAAAATGATTTGAAGGATTGAAACAGTTACCTTTGTATGTGTAATTGGGGGCTCTCGTGTTTAGATAACATGGGATCTATTGTACCTACAACAAGACTCAAAAATAGAAAAAACCCATTATAGTAATAACAACAATCCCATCCTAAAGGCCCTCCACAACCTCTATATCCATAAAAACAACATACTGAGACACATAGAACCCCAGCAGTACCAAATTTAAAACCTAGATACTTAAAGATGAAATCATGACATCCAAGGAGCATCAGAATATCGGTAGAATTTGAAACACGATTGAGAGGAAAATCTGAGTAGAGACCCAAAAGTTCCATAGGTAGATTAGAGTAATATATAAGATAAATACTGACCTCCCCCGGGAATGTTGCTAGGGAAATCAGGCTTCAATTCGTCAGTCCCGGATGAGGATGAATATTTAAAACCCAAACAGGAGGTCAAAAAATCAATTTTAGCCTCAATTCTATCCACTTTTTCCTCAATACGCTCGAAAGAAGTAGTCATAGACATCCTCCAATGGTACAAAGGGATACCATGTGGAGAATCAAAAGGACAATCCCATATGGCTTGACCAATCAATTTCTTCATGACCCAGAACAAAGGGACCATCCTATCATATAAAATTACTCGGCCTACCGTATGACCTAGGTCTAGAATCCATTCTTCGACCTTTTTTCATTCCTCTTTTAGTTTCTTATTCTCAAGATATTTCCACAGACATTTCTTGGTAGCATTGATATTGTTCTGAATGTCTTGTGGAAGATTCAGATCAAACAGAAGGGATTCCCACAAAGTTTTGCATTGAGCCCAAGACGCCAGGTCCAGGAGGTCAGACTGAGAAGCTGATCTCTTACCTTTAGCTTTGTCCCTACCCATTATGAACTAGAAGGAAACTTTCATAACTTTTACAACAAACAATAAAAGCCAGAAGACGAGACATCCCACATCCAAATGATGCTTAACTCGCCACCCCGCATTGGAATATATAACCACACCCTTGACGTTGTCATGATGGAAACCTCTTTGAAGTTGATCCTAAACATCCCATCCACTAACCTCAAATAAAAATTTCCATTAAAACATATCATGTCCCCTTTTTCATTCATGATGAGTAGACATACCTTCCACCGTCGGATAGAGAAAAACATATGCCCATACCATCATATATTAATACATCACCTCGTCATGGTGCTAAATCAAAGATCACCCTTAGGAGAAGCCACGTGCCGAAAATATTTCCTACCAACGTTGAAACTATTTCAACCCTCCACATAGACACAAGTACCCTCTGCTTGAGTTAACATATTACACTGGGTGCGAACAGTCACGACGGAAATCATATCCCAGTTCTTAGCATTAAACGTCCTATGCATGTTGACCCCGAGGTTAGCTAAGACATCCACCACTTTGTTACCTTTACATCAAACATGAGAGAAATTGACTACAGATTCATAATTGAGCATATAGTAAAGAGAATCAATATGACATTCCAAACACCAAGAGGACGACACCTTAGAGCTTGAAGACCCATTTTGAAGTTTGGTTTCCAAGTGTATAACCATCTGTGAATCACCCTCAACTATGACTGGGATGTGGAAATTTGCTAGCTCTTGAAGCAGGTTCTCTATCTCAGCCGCATTATTTGTATCATTTCCTATGGACCCATAACCAAATCCAACCATCTCACCTCACGAATTTTGCACTATAAAGCTAAATCTGGCCTTACTAAGGTTCCTCTTTGAAGCTCCATCAAAATTAAGCTTTATAAAACCGTGAGGTGGAGGAGACCAGTGGTCTGGGCTCTAAATAGGTGGCATGCACTGGGGTTTGGTTAATAGTGCCATCTCTTCATTTGAAAAGCTCCAGTTCACTAGTATATGTCTTTCCATTGTAGACTGTGCTTTGTCCTTATTTGACCAATTTCCGAGCCTAATGGTCTCCTTGATTTTAGCCGACATGTAATTCCAAAGAATAGAAAGAGGAGAAACCTTCGCGTGGAAAATTATATCATTCCACTCATTCAATATTTCCTAGAGCAGGAAATTAGGAAATATTTCCCACAGTTGATTCAGAATGTTATTAGTAGATGGGTTTTTGGGCTAGTCGTTCAGAGTGCCAGCCGGATCTTGACGCATTCTAGCAGAACAACGAAAATCTATTGATCCTCAGACCCAGAGAGTAGATGAGAACTTACAGGCATCTAGAAGATGTGGCATTGTTTCTTCCTCGCATAATGGAAATTGGTACAAGCCATACAACCCTCGTCTCTTTAAATTTTCCCCAGTTAAGATTCAGTTTTGCAAGATTAACCAATACAAGGTAGTAATTTTAGGCTAGCACTTCTGACTACAAAGGTTGCTACATGATTTGTCATCGAGGTGCATAGTATTACTGATAAGAAGGTTCTAGGCCTCTTTAAGGGAAAAAACCCCCTTCAGACTATATCCCCATCTAATTTTATTAGGAACCTCCTTCTTTTCTATTCAGCATGAGAGAAGTTCTTCCTCGAACCTAATAATTTCCATCCTTGAGCCCAACCCGTCCAGCAATGAAAAAATAAAACCAAGAGTAGTAAGATGAACCAGGGTCATGATCCCTCCATAAATATGCTATTTTCAGGATTCCTAGATTACCAAACTTAACCTGAATTATAGGGAAAAGACCCAATCTTTCTATGGGAGGAAGTTGTTCCCAAACGTCCTCCCATATCCTTGATGTTTGACCATTTTTTATTTCCCAGAAACAATGTTGTTGAACCAGACTCTGCCCAACCTAGGCTGTTTTCCAGATATGAGACCCTAGTTTACCTTCCGAAAACCAGATAATATCCTGAGTGTCCTAGTTGAAAGCATACTTGTCAAGCCACAGTTTAGCCCATGGCTCCAAGGAATGGGTTAGCCATCGCCTCCATCGTTTAGCACCCAAAATTAAGCCCGTAATTTCCATATATTGAAGCCCTAATCCTCCCTGCAATTTAGGTTTGCAAATAGTCTCCCATTTAACCGGGACCCATTTATGAGAATCCTAAGGGCCACTCCATAGGAATTTCCTTTGGATATTACGCATTTCTCGAAGAATAGACTTGGGGGCCATCATTGTAGAAAAAAGAAACGTTGGCATAGATTGGAGGATGGACCTAACTAAAACGAGGCATCCCAGTAAATTCAAGGGTCTTAGAGTCCAATTACCCAAACGTTTCTTAATATTATCCAATAATTCATACCAATATTCTTTTTTTGTGGTAGCATTAATGAGAGGAGTTCCCAAGAACTTAGAAGGAAGAGTACCTTCTGAAAAACCTAAAATACAGATAATGTTACGCTAGGGAATTCTATAAGTATTGAAGAAAAATACCTAAGACTTCTGAGCATTTACCTCTAAACCTAGCGCTTGGCCAAATTGATCAAGACACATTTTAAAACTTGATGCCTGCTATACCGATGGCTAACCTAACAACATTGTACCATCAACAAAATGATGATGAGAGTGTTGAGCCCCTTCGATAATGCCCCGAAGGCCTCTGATTGAATTGTCTTCTCATGGAGCCGAGAGAGATCTTCCTAAACCTTCGGCCATAAGAATAAACAAAAAGAATGATAGAGGATCTCCTTGACGTATGCCAAGGGTAGGTTTTATGATCCTTGAGGGAACACCGTTGATTAAAATTGAAAAAAATGTCGAAGAGACTAGCTGCATGATCTAGTTGATCCAATTCTAACCAAATCCGAATGCTTCCAACATTTTCCATATGAATTTACAGTTGAGGTTATCATAGGCTTTAGCAATATCAAGTTTTTCCAACATCGCCAGTAATTTCTTCGTTTTAATGGAGTGTAATATTTCATGCACCAAAATAATCCCATTTGATATCTGCCTCCCTTCTACAAACCCTAATTGTTTAGGAGAAATCAGAGAAGGTAAAATTGGTTTGAGATGATTAGAAATAACTTTCATAATGATTTTGTATATAACATGACAGAGACTGATCAGTCTGAATTTGTTAGGAGAGTCAACTCCCTCACGTTTAGGAATCAAGCTTAGGAAGGTAGCATTTAAAGAAAGAAGAATGCGACCAGAAACCCTTCGGATTGCTCCACTATCTGCCAAACATCTAGCTTCACCATATCCTAGAAATGATGGAAAATGTTTGCAGTAAAACCGTCAAGAACAGGAGATGTTCCCTCATTCATATGAAAAACAAAATCTCGAACCTCTTGATGAGAAATAGTTTTCATTAAGAGTTGGCTCTATTCCTTCGAGACCAGGGTAGGAATTTTTCTAGTGATAACCTCAATTTCTTTCAAACGATATCGTCTTGGATCGGTCAAAATATCAAAAACGTGGGTGTTAAGTATGTCCTCAATTTCTTCTTGAGCCTCAACTTTTTCTCTTGCAACATTTTTAATCAAATATATTTTTTAATGGAATCTATTCTGGATGACAGAGTGGTGAAATAATTTTGTATTCTTATCTCCCTCCATCAACCATTTAATCCAGAACTTTTTCCACCATAGAATTTCCTACTATTTTTCCCATTCCTCGAGCTGGGCTTCCACTATCCTCTCTTCCTCAATTAGGGCCTAAGAATAGCCTTCATTAATCCCTTTGGTTTGAAGCTCATGGAGACGAAATTCTAGAAGCTTTTTTTCATGGAAAATTTTCCCGAATTCCTCCTTATTCCATTTCTTGATCTTTGAATTCAGAGCCTTCAAATTATGCTGAAAAGAAAATATGTTAGGAATCTGATCCAGGTGTATTTCATCCCACCATGGTTTGATCTTGCCCTCAAAATAGGGATTATCGAGCAATAATTGTTCAAAGTGAAACAATTTTTTAAATTGGGACCCTAAGCCACTCCACCTTAGTTCAATCGTCAAGTGATTCAATCCCCTTCCCGAGAGAGTAGCACAATGAATATCACTACCCAAGTCAATGAAAGATTCCGAGACTAAGAACCAGTCAAGTCTGGAAGCAATATGTTGGTCTCCTATTTGTTTTTTATTCTAGGTAAACCATCCCTCCCCTATAGTAATATCTACTAGGCCCAAAACATCAATGATATCTTTAAAAAGGTTACATTCCTCTTCTAAGCAGCGGAGCCCACCTTTTTTTTCCTCCAAGGAAGTAATAAGATTAAAATCTCCTCCAAGCACCGAGTGAACTGAAGGATGACCAGCCCTTAGGTTGATCAGGGACTCAATAAAACTTCATTTGTCCCCAGCTTTTTGAGGTCCATAGACATTCGTAATAGAACCAGAAATGGGAAAACCAACCATATTGAAGTTAGCTGAAAGAGAGTGATGGGTGCCTTGAAAATTTGAAAGAGACACCCGATCTGGATCCCATAAAATACATAAACCTACATATAACCCTCTTGAATCAATACCCATACTTTCACACTTCACCCATATTTTACCGCTACGATCCTGAATATATTTTTCCAAGCATTTGGTTTCTTGTAAAAATATAATTTCTGGATTAGCATTCTTGATATTTTGATGTAGAATTTTCATTTTTCGCAGGCTATTAATGCCTCGAATATTCCAGGATAGGAATTTCATTATGGGATTTTCTACAACCAAAGTGCATATTTGATAGTCGGTTATTGACCCTATTCAACCAACCTTCTCCCAACATCTTCCACCCTCTGTTTATTGGATTTACGTCTTGGTTTCTGACCACACTGTTTTTCTATTCTTTTGGCTTCTTTAAAAGATCCTGATCTAATACCTAGAGAATTTGAGGTTTTAGATTTCAGAATGGCTTCTTTGAGAATACTAACTTGCTCTTGGGGGACATAGCTGCTATCTTTATCCAAACAGGATCTTTCAATGCCATCAAGATCTTTCTCCCCAGTATCCATATCTTCAGTTTCAGCCAACGCTTCTTCATGCTAGAAAATATCCATGTCCTCAATATATTTTCCAGAGTTATCAACAATACTTTCTATAACAAAGGAGACTCTTCTAATTTAGAGCTAAGGAACGATTCATATTTGTCCCTCCAGAAGCTAAAATAGAAGGACTACCCTTTTGAATGCGCTGCACCAGTGAATCTTCCTCTTGGTTATCCAGAAGCTCAAAGGAATTAGAGTTATTCATTTTCTTGGAACTTTCCTGTTGATCTTGTTTTTTGTTACCTCTTTTTTGAGACGCCACTTTGATAAAGCCCGAATCTAATGGGTTTCTTTCTTTATCAGCCTTCTTTTTGGTATGATTCAGAGGGAATTCCCAAAATAAATGACCATATTCATGGCATTTGTGACAGCGAAAATGAACTTGTTCATATTTGAGGTTTTGAACCCAATATTCATCCTGCAAGATCATCTTAATAGCTTCCGACAAAGCCTGAGAAATATCCATATAAATGCAGATACGAGCATAAGAATTGTAGCATTGGGACTTAGTTTGTTCATATATTTTAACAAAAGTTCCTAAACAATTCCCCAATTCTTCCAATATTTTCGAATCCCAATATTCCCGCGGGAGAGAATACAATCGGATCCATATTGGTGCAATCCTCATGTCCTCCTTTTCCAGGATAATTTTTTCCTTCCATGGTCGTAAAAAGAGGAATGCTGAGTAGTATAAATATAGACAACCATCTATGATCAAGTTCCTATCCTCCAAGCTAATGAAAGATACTATAAAAAAACTTTTAGATCCCAAATGAAGATCGAAATGACCTTTCGGTTTCCAAGACGAATATATCCACCAAATCAAAGCTTTCTTAGAAGGTTGCAACCCAATGAATTTTCCAGTTAAAGAATGATCTCACATACATTGTATCTTATCCCTAAGAGTAGACGATTTAACTATCATGGATGGTATTGCTGCAGCTCTTGGTAGGAACTGTCCAGGTTTTCGTTCTTTCCCGAGAAGGCCATAAAATTCGTGAGATGCCATATTGAGAGGAATTTCCCCAATGTTAGGATCACCCATGTAACGATGCCGAGAGTTAGTTTACCCCCCCCCCCCC
>LPNX011003654.1:140014-161258 GCA_001517045.1 Pseudotsuga menziesii
TTATTTTTTCCTTTGATTTTGATTTGTTTGTAAATCGTTTAATATTAAATCATGTTATGTATTAATACTGTAATTTAGAAATTTTCATGTTAATGTCCACTAATGTAATTGAAATTAAACTAGATATACGACATAGGAAAGAAGAGATATATTTCAATAATATATACATATTTAAGTAAAGAATTCGATTCTCAAGCATAGAAATTATTGAGAAGTCCCTAACTTGGGTATGGATGCCCGATATAAGAAACTTTCCTGTTTACTATTTGTCATTTGTTGATATAACCAAAGCATAAACATCATTAGGATTTATACAATAATCAAATTGATATAGGTAAGATAAATATGCAATCAAACTAAGTAAAACATTTCTACTTAATGAATATAACAACACATCCTAATCTAAATTAAATAGG
The DNA here is from genome assembly GCA_001517045.1 of Pseudotsuga menziesii. Taxonomy (NCBI): domain Eukaryota; kingdom Viridiplantae; phylum Streptophyta; class Pinopsida; order Pinales; family Pinaceae; genus Pseudotsuga; species Pseudotsuga menziesii. The sequence continues at coordinate 140,431 of LPNX011003654.1, forward strand.
CTACTGTAAATAAGACATGGATCAAGAACATGGCACCACTGCTGGGAAAAAAGAAATGGACTAGTTGTTCCTCCAAACCAATTCCCAGACCAGGCAACTTACATCCTCCAAAACCCCTTAGCCTATTCGCAAACCACAAGGAAAAAGTCCATTTAATGTGCCATCTCTTGCATTATCTATATTCTAGGCTCCTTCTTGCTAATGTACATACTATTATATAGTATTTTCCCTAGAACTTGGTCATTTATGAGCCTCGTGCTCTTTAGCACTCAACTAGGAGTGGTGCCCTAATTTTGGGGAAGATTCCTCCTACACCTTGAGTTCTCACTCGGTAGCTTCAGCCACTTTTTTTCCCACTTGTGGGTCATCAAACACTCTTCAACAACTATTCCAATTTCCCCCCCTACAGTCTCTTTTATTAATAAAGAATAATTCATTACAATTGTTTTATTTTTTAGTGTTTAAAAATATTTAAAATAATAAATAAAGTATTTCACAAGAAATTAATAATAAATTATTAATTGTAGGTATGGTTTTAAATAAAGTATTTTTTTAATGTGAAAAATAAATAAAAGTAATTTAAAAATTAATTTAAGTAATTTAATTCTATATTTTTTTATAAAATAAAATACTTATTTATCATGTTAAAAAAGAAAAATATAAATTAACATTGCTTATTAATTATTAAAACTACTAAGTGAATTGATCTAACTAATGAGTTAATTTTGTAGAGATAATTACCAAACATTAAACTAATTACCAAATCCTTATAAATATCCATTTAAGATATAACCTAAATATTAAACCTTGAAAAAAACCATAAAACATATACTATTTAATATAAAAAATGATAGTAATTACAAAAATTCAATGAATTATTAGATTTATTAAAAAACTAAATAGTGAATTCTTAAGTGAATCTTATTTAAATCTTAATTAACATGCATTTAAGCATAACAAGATAATGGTAGTAAGTATAAAAAATTAGTGAATTATAGATTTAAAAATCATAAAGTAGTGAATTCTTAACTAGAGTGTAATGTCCCTAAAAATCGTAAAAAAAAATTGTATGCTTAATAAAATACTAAAATCCAAGGACATTGTTTAAACTTCTGCGGAATGAAACTTGGCTGTGTACTGAACCTAAGTGTCGTAAGTTGTTCTTCCCTCTACTTGTTTTCCTGTCACATGATGATGTGTTTATGTGATGCTGTTATATTACTTGAACTGGTTTGTTTGGTTACTTTGTGTGTCTACTAGTTGCAGACATTTGTCTATGCTTGTTAGGTTATATTTTACTTCTTATTTTATATGTCTTAATTTTGTTTATGGTTTTATTCATTAAAATGATCGCTTTCCTTCGTATGTCAAGAGGTGAAGTGGTGGGTTTTTTTATCTCTATAGGGTCCACTCGAAACGGTAAGGATTCCTACTGCTTTAAGGGGCTTACATAGTTCGTTGCGAACTAATGCACGCTCATACTCTTATGCAGGTTATTTTAGCGGTGATTTCTTTCTATGACCATGGAAAATAAAAGCATACTAGAGCACTACATCTATACTATGAGATCATATTAATAGCTGGGTGAGAGAAGGACCAAATTCCTAGGCCTAACTATACCTAAGTCCTATGTTCATACAAGATTGACTATATGTATGGTTATAAATTTTATGGTATACAATTTTAAGGTTTAAAACCTTATCGACCTTGATATATATATTATATATATTTTATAAAATATCTAGTATAAAGGTTTAGGGTTTATGGCATATTCCATATGCCATCGAAAACCTTGTATTATCATGGAAAATGTGGGTTTTAAGGTTTTAACATAGGGAGGGTGTTGCACTATGGTTTGGTTTTATTTTATTTACATCTTCCATACTTCTCATAGTGTTTGTGTAGGATTTTGCAAGTAAAAGAGAGTGGCTCTATCGTGGCTTCATGGTGGCTCCCTAGTTTTCCTACGCATCCACTCTACGAGTAAGCCCTGGAAATTACAAGGCCCTTACGACTGTGTTCTTTTTGACATAGATTCGAACTATGGGTGGTGAAAATGTATTTGTTTTGTTGGTTAGGGTTGTAAGGTTTGTCGTTACACCAAAACCTGCAGATGTTGGTGAACATTTGAAACCCAACACAAGGCCCAATCACCAGGAGTGGCAGTTAGTACACTTGTTTTTATATTCCCAGAGGTGCGGCGGTTATACCATGTGGAGGTACTCGATACTCCAACACCCTGCCTCCAGCGTAGCTAGGGGGAATTGAACTTGAGACCTATGCTCTGATACCATGTAAGGTTTTCCATTACACCAAAACCTGCAGATGTTGGTGAACATTTGAAACCCAGCACAAGGCCCAATCACCAGGAGTGGTGGTTAGTCCACTTGTTTTTATATTCTCAGAGGTGCGGCAGTTATACCATGTGGAGGTACCCGATACTCCAACAAGGGTTTGATGGTTTGTGCATCTAATGGATGCAACTGTATAGTCCTCTCCATGGCTATGACGTATGTAACATTTTGGGAAAAGGAGTTAGACTGTCCAAAATTGGCTTGACTCTATGTACAACTTTGTCGTGTTGCTACATTTTGTAATGGGTTATATTTACTTTTAATGGAAAACCCTGTGTTTAAATTGATGGTGCGTATGTTTTCTTATAGTGTTATTTCTTGCAATGGCATTGTGGAAAGCATGAATGTGTATTTTATGAAATTTATTTTTATGATGATACTTGTGTAGTAACATTGTAGATGTATGGGTTTAATAATTGTTGTGGTTGGAGTTTCACCTTACGACCGTGAGAATTGAAGCTTGGCTGGGACCTTAGGTGGATACGCACCCTGTAATGATGGGTTTATGTTTATTATAATGTGGCTGTGAAAATGGTTTAAGAGTGTACCTTTGTTTTTTTTTAAACTGTTGGTTTATAATCTAGACCGTTTAGGCATCCTGAGAGGTGATACCCTTATTATACAATTTTGGAGCGTTTAATTTTTGTTTTAAAATAATTCCTACAGGATTCGATCCTGGGTTGTTCATTTATTTAGATTTGTGATTTAAATAGTGTGGGTTTTTGGCATCTGACATGATTCAATCGTGGATGCATTTTAATTTATTATTAAAAAGGAGGACTCTATCTTGATAATGTTGTTTATGTACTTAGTTGTTTTAATTTAAATCTTTATTTATTGTTTTATTTGTTGATATGATTGTATATTTCACCTACAACCAAACACTCGCACGTCTTTATGGATGGGTTGGGTTAAAATATTTGGAATTATTTATTTTCTCGCCATATGGATTTATAATTGTTCTTTCAAAGGTTTTGATTTGGTTTCGATATGATGTTTCTAGTTTAATTACTATGTCAAAAACAATAGCGTACTCGCTGGAAATATGAAATCTGCCAACGTTTTGGTTTTATGTTGAGACTTTGATTTTATTGATTTTTGGGAGATATGAGCTATGGTTAGTTGGTTTCTTTTAGTTTGTAGTTTATTATTTAGTTAAAATGTTTTGTATCTAGTTTTAATTTTAAGAGCTCGGAGAATTGATCTCTAGTATGTGGTTTATAATTTTATAAATAGTACATTAAAATGTTTTAGATGTAGTGTTTGTAATACTAATTTAGTTTTAAATGCTAATAAGCTTTATTTTTCCTATATTTATGAAGGCTTTGTTTTACTTTTCATCTAAGTTTGAACAATACACAAATAGTTGACTATCTCAAATAACTAGAGTTTAAGTCTAAGATGAACTCTATTAGATAATTAAATCAATACTGAGAATATTTAAACTATAAAATTCCCATCTAGTAAAATAATGGTTGAGTTTAATGTTTAAGCAGTAAATCAACCTGTTACATGGAATATTTATTTAGATAATTATACAAATAGTTCTGTATTTTAAGGATCTGTAAACAAAAAGAAAAACTAGCTGAAACAAACATATAATATACAGATTTTCACTCTAGATTATAATCCTACTTTAATAAAATCTGTAAGAACTAAACAGAAGGTAGAAACCCTCATGCATCCAATGTGTAGTTTATTTAATGGCTATAACTTTGCAAACTTAAGCACACATAATTAACGAGAACAAGGACAATTCTAACCTCGGATCTATGAACCGAATAAATTGGGAACTACCACATTCCTCCCAACAATGACCCTGAACCATTCCTGGTTTCAATCCGAAGATTCCCCCCGAGTTGGTTCCAACATGCAAGTAGTCTAGAGATACTAAAGAAAAGTTTTTACCTATCTGGAATAATAGGTTCTGTACCCAATTTCTTTCCTTTTTGGAAAATGCTCTTCAAAAACTCTTAGGAGAATAATGATCAGATAGAATGGAATCAGATCCCCAAGTCTTTCTTTGACTTGGGTATTTATAGTCAATCTTTAGGAAAATGAAGAGTTAAATTTCAATTATATCAAGAATCATTTATTTTCTTGATATAATCTTTTACTTGATTTATGTTTTAAATTAATATTTATTTAACTTAACTTAAGAACTCTTTGACTAGTTCGTATTTTGACTCTTAAAGGTGCTTAAATATTTAATTAATTATTTTAGTAAATAGTAATACATAGACACTTCAATTATTATTTATAGTTACCATTATTAATACATATGCTTACTCTTTTATTCATAACATATATAACTCTCTCTATATATACATATATCATTGTTTAACATTTTCACTTTGGCTGTCATATAGCATTATCTCAAATCACATGGTACTTTCTTTAGTTTATAGTCACTTATTTTATTAAGGCCTTTATGTAGGGTTGGGAAATAAAGTTAGGAAGCTCTAAACCTCCTTGCATGTTGGATTACGTTGTATATCGTGGAAGTTCTCCAGTGCTTGATGAGAAACAGAAATTTGAAATCGCATTTAATCAACCTAAAAATAAGATGAGGTCGAATTTTTATCAGAGTATTTTGTACTCAACATAATTAATTTTTAGTAACCCCTAGCGTTATTTAGAGCCCACACTCAACTCTAAGAAACATGGAGTTACACCTTAGTGCAATTCCAGAGCTTCTCACTCAACACTAATTCTAGGATGTACTTGTATAATACACCTAGGGATACATTGGCCAAAGATCCAATGTTCCAGAGCTTATACTCAACATCAATTTGGAATGTTCCAAGGATTATTCCCAACCCTTCCAATTCTTATATTTTCTTGTGATTCAGAGTCTTTTTCTCAACAGAAACGTTTCATAATTTATGTGCTCCAAAGCTTACGCTCAACACAATTTATCAAATTACTAATGTGCTTCAAATTTGCACTCAACATAAACATCAAATCACTTATGTCCTTCCAGAGCTCATTCTCAACACAAACATTCAGTTAATCATGTGCTTCAAAACTCATGCTCAACACAACATCTCATCAATCATGTGCTTCAGGGTCCATGCCCAACACATGAAAACTCATATACTGTAAATAAAATATATGCATTTGGCTTATGCCAAATATATCAAACAAATCATCATCCTCATGTGCAGTTGGGTATTTTTCCCAATATACAAAATATAACATCAAATAAACATCACATCCAATGGGACTTATTCCCATAAGTTTTAGGTCAAAATTCGGGATATTACATCCCTCCCTGGTTAGAACAACACCATCCCTGGTGTTCTAGGGACTAGGAATGAAATCATGAAACAATGCGGGGTAATCCTCTCTCATGGTAGCTTAATTCTCCTAAGTAATATCATCGACTTCAAATTTATTCCATTGCACTTTTAACTGAACTATGGTGCGCTTCTTGAGCTGCAGCTCTCTCTTGTCAAGTATATGAAGGGGTTTAGGTACAAACTCCCCTTCAGGTTCCACATGTAACAAGGACCAATCAATAACATGTTTAGTATAATATACATTTTTCTTCAATAAGGGTGAATGGAAAACACTATGAACCTTTATATGAGCAGGTAAATCTAATATATACGCCACTTGCCCTCTCATGGGTAGTATCTCAAAGGGCCCGCAAAATCTTGGTGCCACCTTTCCGCACCTTACCAAGGTTAATGATATCGTTTTTTCTTTTACTTTTAAGTACACATGGTCATCGATTTGATAATCTTTATCTTTCCTTTTATTATCTGTGTAACCCTTCTCGAGGTCTTGTGCTTCCTTAATATAATGTTGAACCTTGGTGAGCAATTGTTCCAAATCCTTTAGTAAATTGGGTGCTAACATGAGCCGGTCCACCGGGATATCCAAAGTAACCATTGTTCTGCACTTTCGACCATAAAGTACCTCAATGGTACTCATCTTGGAGGAGGTCTAGTATTTGTTGTTATATGAAAATTATGCAAGATGCAGATAATCCTACCACTTGGTGGGGTTGTTCATAACATACATCCTAAGAATGTCTCTTAAAATATGGTTTACCTGTTCTGTCTGCCCATTTTCCTGCAGGTGGTAAGTAGTACTAAAGTTTAACTGCATCTCTAATCCAAAGAATAAGGGTCTCCGAAAGTTTTTGGTAAACTTTGTATCTTGATCTAAGATGATTTCCTTGGGTATCCCATGCAACCTGAATATCTCCTTTAAGAAGATGTCGGCAATGTGAACTACTTGGTAGGTTGAATTTACTGGGATGAAGTGTGTTGCTTTTAATAACTTGTCAACCACTACAAATATAGAAGCATTTTTCTTTTGGATCTTTGGTAGACCCATAATAAAATCCATACTAATGACCTCCCACTTCCATGCTAGAATGGGTAATGGTTGCAGCAACCCTGAAGGATGTTGGTGTTGAGCTTTGAATAGCTTACATTCTTGACATTTTGCGATAAACAATGCTATTTCGTCCTTTAAATTAGGCCATAAAAAGTTTTTTTTAACTATAGATATCATATTTTGATATCATGGATTCCCTGAGTAGGGTTTTCGATGAAATTTCATGACGATGCTGGACCTAATGTCCTCTCCTTCTGGAACATAAAATCTTTCTTTGGACAACAATAGTCCAGTCGTTTCTACCTTCTACTCTTTTTTTGTTGAAACAACCTATCCTCTTGGAATTTCTTGAGGATTTAAACATATAAACGATCAAATCTATTTTTCATTCCAATCCTCTTGTGCAAATTTGAATCAGTTTGACTTAAGGTTACCTCTTATAACATATGAACTCATAGAATTAAAGCATCAACAATTTTATTCTCTTTTCCCTGTATATGCTTTAACTCGAAATAGTACTTTCTAAGGAAGGAAAACCATATGGCATGTGTGGAATTTAGATTTGCTTGATCAAATAAATACTTCAGACTCATGTTGTCTGTCTTTAGAAGAAATTTATTCCCCATGAGGTAGTGCCTCCACATCTTCAAGGCATGGATAATAGATGCTAACTCAAGATCATGGATGGGATGATTTTGTTCGTCTTCCTTTAACTTCTGTGATTCATAACAGATCGTGCAATTTTTTTGCAAGAGGACTCCTCCAAGCACTTCCTTTCTTGCATCCATGCAAACAATGAAATCCACATCGGGATCCGCAATAGGTAGTATCGGTGCAGTCGTCAAAAGTTTTTAATCTTCTAAAAAAAATTCTCACACTTGGTCATCCATAAGAACTTGTTTTCCTTCTTTTGCAAAGTAGTCATAGGACAAGTAGTCCTCGAAACGTTCTCGATGAACTTTCAGTAGTAACTGACTAATCCCAAAAATGACCTAATGTCAGTGACACTGGTAGGGGTAGGCCAATCCTCTATGGCTTTAATCTTTTTCGAGTCAATAGCTATCCCCTTCTCAGAGATGTTGTGCCCTAGGTACTGTAGATATGCTTTGTAAAAATAACATTTACTAAACTTAGCATAAAGCTGGTGTTCATGTAACGCCTATAGTACTATGTGAAGATGCTCCTCGTGTTCCACTTTACTCTTAGAGTAAATCAAGATATCATCTATAAAGACCAATACAAATTTATCCAGGGATTTATGGAAGATATTGTTCATCATAAACATAAAATTCACAAATGCATTGGTCAACCCAAATGGCATTACTACAAACTCATAGTGCTCATATTGCATTCAAAAGGCCATTTTATGAACATATTCATTACGAATCCACACTTGATGGTAACCAGACCACAGGTCAATCTTTGAGAAGATATTGACTGGTCCTACTTGCTCAAACAAGTCATCGATCCTAGGGAGTGAGTAATTCTTCTTGATGGTCATCTTGTTAAGTTGGTGGTAATCGATCTAAATCCGCATTATACTGTCCTTATTCTTTACAAAAAGTATAGGTTCTCCCCAAAGGGACACACTAGGTCGGATATAACCATTCTCAATCAACTCTTGCAACTGCAACTTGATCTCAACCAACTCTGGTGCTCTCATGCGGTATGGGGCTTTGGAAGCTGGAACTGACCCTGGTGTCATTTCTATAGAACAATATAAGTCTTTTTTTGGTGCTAGTCCTATTATTTACCCATGAAATACATCTGTAAAGTCTACAAAAACTAGAAAGTCATCGATGTGTTTGTCTCTCTTAGCTTCTACATCCTAGATGTTTACTACAAACAATTTGTAACCTTTCCCAATGCACTTAATTACTTCTAAGGAAAATATTTGCTTCAGGAAAACCTTCTTAGGTATGCCTTGAATATTTTTCTAATTCCTTTGGTTATCTATGCACAAGATTGACTTGTGTAGACAATCGAGCATGACATGGTGTTGTTCCAACCAGTCCACACTTATAAGTACATCATACAATCCTAAGGGTAAAATATTCAAATTTATCATAGCATGGTAACCATTCACATATACTTCACAACCTCTAATTATGTCATAAACCTTTTGTTTCATACCCATGGCTAATTGTACCATCCAAGGTTTCTCATGTTTAACTTTGTATATTTTACATAATTAAACATTTTTTGGTGATACATAGCTTCAGCAAGCACCGGGGTCAATCAAAATTGAAATAGAAGTGTTTGAAACCTTACCTTCTATTTCAACCATAGTAGCCTAATGGTTCTCCTGTCAACCATCCAAAGCAGCATAAATACTTGGTGTGATAGCTATGTCCTCTATCATTGGTTCTTCTTGTAAATTGTGCAAGACTCCATTAGTCTTGTTTTTACAATCTCGGGCATAATGGGGCCCTTAGAATTTCCAGGATTTGATTTCCAAGAAGGAAACATTGGCTCCCCCATTTTTTGCTAGTATGTTAGCATTTGGTTCCAATTAATTTGGATTTGTACCTGTGTTGATAAAGTTCTTATTGGATGGAAAACTGTTGTTCTATTTTCTATAAGGAGATGGGTTGAAACCTAGTTTGTGGTTGTCCGCGAAGGTCCTAGACCTATATCAACTTATGTTGATGTTTTTTCCTTAGTTTTCCATGCTTGTGGGAAATCCTAGCTTAGTATAGGGTAGTTTCCATAGTTTTAGGCATGTTAAACTCGATTCTCTCTCAAAAATTGGGAGGAATACATCCTAAAAACTGCAGTATTTTCACCTTCACTTCCTTTATGTACGATATGTAATATAACTGATCAGAAAATTTGTTAATGAAAGAAATCATTGTCATGGAAACCATCCTTAACATTTGAAATTCTTTCACCTTGCTGTCGAAGAATATTTCAGACATGTCTTTCTCCTAAAAAAATATACGAAAGTTTGTCCATCATATTTCCTTTACCACATCATTTTTGGTATGTTTTAGGTCTCTCCACCATCTAGTTGCTTTTCAATTCAAATTATAGATGGCTAGAGAAGATTTCATATCACTAGAGTAGTTACGTACTCGAAAGTATGTGTTCATACCTACAAGCCATTCTTCATCTTTCTCCCTGGAGTTCATCTCTCTTTCATAGGTTGGAGCTCTTATCTTTCTGAACTCTCCTTGAAGGTTGTCATCGTTCCTATATTTCTGTCTACAAGGAGAAAGGGAATTATCACTAGAAAAACTTTGATAATCTCTTTTTGGAGGTTTAGGTGTGTTCTCTCCTATTCCGTATTCTTTTGGGCTTCTATCCCATTTATGATGAAAATATTTCTTGAATTTGTTGGTTGAATGAGTAGGATGTCCATGTGGGATTTCTCCCGTCATGTTCCACTATAAATCTTCATTAATTGCTTTTTTCTCTTTTCTTTCATTCATATTATCATCTTTGAAACTTTGTAAGTCTTCTTGCAGACTCGCATGGTTTTTAGTATATCAAAATTTAATTCAACCACCAGTTCTTCTTCCCGTGTGGGGGTATTCAGTTTTCCTTTGCATTTCTTGTCTCCTTCCATGTTCATGGTCTGAACTGTTCTTGAATCCTGAAATTTAAAATATTTAATAACAAAAAGAAAATTCCTGTTAGTTAACAAAATTTTAAATATAATTTATTTTCTGCAATGAATGTTTGGTAAGGCCCATTTCTTCTCTTAGTGTTTCAATCTGGGCTCGAATGCCACTTGTACTGTCCCTAAAAATCGTAAAATAAATAAAATTGTGGGCTTAATAAAATACTACAATCCAAGGACATTTTTTAAACTTCTGTAGAATGAAACTTGTCGTGTACTGAACCTAAGTGTCGTAAGCTATTTTTTCCTCTACTTGTTTTCCTGTTACATGATGATGTGTTTATGTGATGTTTTTATATTACTTGTACAGGTTTATTTGGTTACTCTGCCTTTCTACTAGTTGCAGACATTTGTCGATGCTTGTTAGGTTATATATTACTTCTTGTTTTATATGTCTTAATTTTGTTTATTATTTTATTCATTAAAATGCTGAATTTCCTTCGTACATCAAGGCATAGAATGGAAGGGTTTTTATCCCTTGAGGGTACACTCGAAAAGGTAACGATTCCTACTTCTTTAAGGGGCTTACTTAGTTTGTTGAAAGATAATGCAGGATCCTAATCTTATGCAGGTTATTCCGATGGTGAACCATGTCTATGACCATGGAAAATAAAAGCATCCTACAACACTACATCTATACTATACTATCATGTTCATAGCTGGGTGAAAAAAGTACTAAATTCCTAGGCCTAACTGTACCTAAGTCCTATGTTCATACAAGATTGGCTATATGTATGGTTATAAATTTTATGGTCTACACTTTTAAGGTTTAAAATCTTATCCACCTTGATATATATATATATATATATATATTGTAAACTATATAGTATAAAGGTTTGGGTTTATGGAATATTCCATATGCCATCGAAAACCTTGTATTATAATGTCAAATCTGGGTTTTATGGTTTTAAGGTTGGGAGAGAGGTGCAGTATTAATCTATTACATGAGAATAACTATAACTTTCTGGTTTTTTATTTAATGGATAGTGGGGGACAAAGTGACGACTTCAATGCTTCTAGGGAAGCATGGGAAGGAATCCCGAAGTGTTGGTTAGGGTAGGAAATTGATTCATTTGTTATTTTCATTGATGTTGTTTTGGGTGGCCTTATGCATCCGGGAGCCATGTTGTGCAACTTTAGCATCCTTCCCTCTCACTTGTAAGGTAAGAAATATCATTTTGGTCTACACAATGTATTGTTTGGTTTGATTTTGTTTACAACTTACATACTTCTCATAGTGTTTTTGTGGGATTGTGCAAGTAACAGAGAATGGCTCTATCACGGCTGCATGGTGGCTCCCTAGTTTTTCTATGCATCCACTCTACATGGAAGCCCCGAAAATTGCAAGGCCCTTACCATTGTGTGCTTGTTGACAGAGATTCGAAGTATGGGTGGGGAAAAAGTATTAGTTTTGTTGGTTGGGGTTTTATAGTTTGTGTATTTAATTGATGCGACTGTATAGTCCTCTCCATTGGTTGGTCGTATGTAACATTTTGGGAAAAGGAGTTAGACTACCAATCTTGCCTCAGCTATGTGTATGACTTTGTTGTGTTGCTATGTTTTGTAATGGGTTCTATTTAATTTTAATGGAAAAATATGTGTTTAAATTGATGGTGTGTATTTTTACTTACAGTGTCATTGCTTGCAATGGCACTGTGGATAGAACGACAGTGTATTTTATGCAATGTATTTGTATGATGATACTTGTGTGGTAAAATTGTAGATGTATGGGTTTAATAATTGTTGTGGCTATAGTTTTCACCTTACGGCTGTGACAATTGAAGTTTGGCTCGGGCGTTAGGTGGATAAGTGACCTGTAATTATGGGTTTATATTTATTATAATGTGACTATGCAAATGGTTATAAGAGCGTAGCTCTATTTTGTTTAAACTGTTGGTTTATAATGCAGACCTTTCTACAATCCTGAGACGCGATACCCTTACTATATAATTCTGCAGCGTTTCATTTTTTTTAAATGATTCCTACACGATTCGATCATGGATTGTTCAACGATTTAGATTTGTGGTTTAAATAGCGTGGGTTTTGGGCATCTCACAGGATTCGATCCTCGATGCATTTTAATTTATTAATAAACAAAAGGACTCTATCTTGATAATTTTGTTTATGTTTTTAGTTGTTTTAATTTAAATCCCTATTTATTGTTTTAGTTATAGAGATGATTGTATATTTGACCTCGAGCCAAACACTCGCAGGTTTGATGGCTAGGTTGGGTTAAAAGATTTGGAATTATTTATGTTTTCGTAGCATGGATTTATAATGGTTCTTTTAAAGGTTTTTATTTGGTTTCGATATGATGTTTATCGTTTAATTATTATGTGGAATATAATATCATACTCGTTGCAAATATTAAATCTTCCAGCATTTTGGTTTTATGTTGAGAGTTTGATTTTAATGGTTTTTATGAGATATGAGCTATGGTCAGTTTGTTTCTTCTAGTTTGTAGTTTATTATTTATTTAAAATGTTTTGTATCTAATTTTAATTTTAAGAGATCAAAGATTTGATCTCTTGTCTCTGGGTTTATAGTTTTATAAATAGTTTATCCGAATCTTTTAGATAGAGAGTTTGTAATACTATTTTGGTTTTAAATGCTAATGAAGTTTATTTTGCATATCTTTATGAAGGCTCTATTTTACGTTTCATATAAGCTTGAAAATACACAAATAGAGACTTATCTCAAATAACTAGAGTTTAAGTCTACGATGAACTTCGTTAGATAATTAAATCAATACTGAGAAGATTTAAACTATAAAATTCCTATGTAGTAAAATAATGGTCGAGTACAATGTTTAAGGAGTAAATCAACGTGTAACATAAAATATGTATGTAGAGATTTATACAAATAGTTCATGACTTTAAGGCTCTGTAAACAAAAGGAAAAACTATCTTAAGAAAACATACAATGTACATATTTTCACTCTAGATTATAACCCTACTTTAGTAAAATCTGTAAGAACTAAAGAGAAGGTAGAAACCCTCATACCTGCAATGTGTAGTTTATTTGATGGCTAGAACCCTACACACTTAAGCACGCAGAATTAATAAGAATAGGGACAATTCTGACCATGGATCTGTCAACTGAAAAACTTCAGAACTATCATGTTCCTCCCAACCATGACCTGGAGCCATTCCTAGTTTCAATGTGGATCTCCTCGAGATGGTTCCAACATGAAACTAGTAGAGAGATCCTAAAGGTAAGACTACACCTATCTGGAATAATATATTATGTACCAGATTGCTTTACTTTTTGGGAAATGCTCTCCAAAAACACTTAGGAGAATAATGATCAGATATAATGGAATCGGATCTGCAAGCCTTTCTTTGGTTTGGGTCTTTATAGACAATCTTTAGGAAAAAGGGATAGTTAAATTTCAGTTAGATCAATAATAATTTGTTTTCTTGAAATAATCTTTTACTTAATTTATGGGTGAGTGCACAAAGTTGAGGGACCTTTTAGATGCAATGGTAGAGTGAAGTCAATCACTCTTGATCCATAAAATAGAAATCATCCCAAGCAATCCCGACCCTGCCAAGCCTAGTTCCAAGGCTTCCAACATGCATGCCAATTAGGATAGTACACAAAAACGTGCTCTTGTTTTACCTTACAAAAATGTGGTCTCTTTTTACCTTGCAAAAACGCGCCCTCATTTTACCTTGCAAAAACGCGCTCCTATTTTACCTTGCAAAAATGCGCTCCTTTTTCTAAAACATGTTTTATGGCTTTACCTTGAAAAAATCTCGCTCTTGTTTTGTGTGAGAGAGAGACGAATATAGAGTGTAGGGGGGGGTCCTTAGAGGTATGGGGTGGCATGTGGATGTGTGTGTGTGTGTGTGTGTGAGAGAGAGAGGAAGGGGTGTGTTAGGAGTTTAGGAGTGGGGGGGGGGGTTAGACTAATGTGGGGGTTTCTAGGTGTTGTGGAGGGGATGTAGTAGGGGGTGGGGGTTAGAGGTAGTGGGACTCGTCGGGGATTGATACAAGGGATGGGAGTGTTAGTAGTAAGGGGAGACTTGTGGATGTGTGTGGGGTGTCTAGGTATTGTAGGTTATAGGTGAGGGAGTGGTAGTTGTAAGGGGAGACATAGGAATGTGTGTGGGGGTGTCTAGGTGTTGTAGGTTATAGGTCAAGAGGTGTTAGTGGTAAAGGGGGGAAAATGGATGTGTGTGTGAGAGAGAGAGAGAGTGAAAACTGTTAGATTTTTAACATTAAGCTAGCATTATTAGGATCTTTAACTGAGAGAATAACAAGAACAACAATCAAACACAAGAAAAAATGAACATCGTGTTTTTCCTCAGGGAAACCATAAATGGAGAAAACTTTGCAACTTAATCAGAGATAGAATCAACACCAAAAGTAAAACCCCAAAATAGTAAGATGATCTCCCGACAGCAGCAACCTCTTTATTCCTAGCCCCAGTGTATTCTTCTTCCTCAGCTATGTGCTACAACTGAGTGTGAGTGTATATGATAAATAGAGAGGCTCACTCTCTATTTATACTAATTCCCAACTTGACTTAACCCAACTAGGGCCGAATTCACTAGGTGAGTCTAATAACCGTAGTGCCCCGAAACTGTGGGGACTTTAACCCTTGAATAATAGGAGGGTTACCCACAATGACTTGGCATGACTTGTTTACATTATAGATCCTCCCAATTGAAACATCGGGGCATGACATGACTCAATTACATTACCAACACATCCCGGAATAAACATCAGGGTACAAGACATAAGATATATAAGTGAATACATTTTGAAGTTACAATTACATCAACACTCCCTCTTAACTAGGAAGGTATTCTTTCAACACAATTTTCAGCACTCGTCTTCTTCTCTGTATCGACTGGATCATCTTGTCATCTTTTTCTTCAAGTTGTCTTCATCTTCAAGTTGTCTTCATCTTCAAGTCATCATTGTCTTCAAGTCTTCTTCATCTTCAAGTCACCTTCATCTTCAATTCATCTTCTTCTTCAAGTCCTCTTCATCACGGGATATGCATCATCACGACCATTGGATCATCATTGCTAGTTCATCACTGTATCGTCATCAAATCTAGATCATCACTTGATCTAGATCTCATCAAGTCTGGATCATCATCACATCTGGATCATCACTTGATCTGGATCATCATCAAGTCTGGATCATTGTCATGATCGGTGCTATCTCTTGATTATTCTCATCATAGGAAGTTGTACAGAGCCAGCCCTTTTTCATGCTAATTGTAGGCCTACCCTTCATGTAGGTCTTCATCAGTGCTTATATCTAATCCTAAGTAATAATGACCCACACAGCTCTTACATCTGACCTCATCTTGTCAGAAATGCATGCCCAGTACTCACATCTTACCTCATCTTGTCAGAAATTCCCAGCACTCACATCTGACCATGTGTAAACACATCACGCCAGAATGGTTCAGCACCTATATCCAACCATGTGAGAACACACCGCATAGGAAGGGATCACATATGATCATGTAAGACTACATCGTACAGTCATATCAAAATAGCCCTCAGTTCTAGACTGAGTTTTCCTAGTAACCTACCAGGTGCCTCCATTCCAAGAATGGAATTTATCCCTTACATCTGATCATGTAGGGACCAATCCTACTGTCACATCAGAATAGCTTAGCACTCATATCTGAAATGGAATGAACCAAATCCTCTCACCATGACAGAATGGCTCAGCCCTTACATCTGACCATGGAAGGAACCTAATCCTCTCACCATGTCAGAATGGCTCTCGGTCTCATCATTTCCCCTTGGAGGGAACCTCGATCTGGAGAACGTTAAGCTTCTCCCTGAAGTACTCAAACTTCACTCTAGCCAATGGCTTTGTCAATACATCAGCTATTTGTTCCTCCGTCGCAACATACTGGAGATTCACTGATCCTCTCTGCACCATATCCATGATATAGTGATACTTGATCTCGATATGATTCGACTTGTCATGGAACACATGGTTCTCTAACAAATTCACACAACTCTAGTTGTTGTAATATATACAAGCAGAATCCATCTAGAGATCAAATAAATCAGACAGTATCTTACTCATCCATACTGCCTCACAACTAGCTGAACAAGCTGCAACATACTCTGCTTCAGCTGTACTCAGTGCCACACAGGATTGCTTCCTGCTAAACCAAGAGATCACACCTGATCCCATACTGAAGTAGCATCCTGAAGTGCTCTTCCTATCGATGGCAATGCCTGCCCAATCTGAATCAACATAACCCTCTATGTTAATCTTCTGATTTGCCTCGTACTTGAGCTGATAGTCAACTGTACCCTTTAGGTACCTCAGAATATGCTTTGCAAGAATCAAGTGAACATGTCTCAGATCTGTCAGGAACTGGCTCAAGTTGTTCACAACAAAGCAAATATATGGTCTCGTGTTCGTCAAGTACATCAAGGACCCAATCATCTGACGATACATCATAGTATCAACCGATTCTGATGAAGCATCACTCAATAGCTTCAGGTTCGATGCCATAGGTGTGGTTATGGACTTGTAGTGCATCATCCTGAATCTCTTCATAATATCTACTGCATACTTCCCTTGTCCAAGGAAGATTCCATCTGCATTCTGCCACACCTCCATGCCTAAGAAATAGTGTATCATACCCAAGTCTTTCATTTCAAACTCGGAAACAAGTTTCCTCTTTGTATTAGCAATCAACCCATCCATACTTGTTACAAACAGATCATCCACATACAGTAGGAGTATCACTGGATTTCCATCTTCAACCTTATAGTAAAGGTTGGAATCTACTTTACTCTTGGTAAAGCCCAAACTAGATAGGAAATCATCAATTGTACTGTACCATGTCCTAGGTTCCGGTTTCAAACCGTACAGGGATTTCTTCAATCTACATACATGAGACTCTCTATCATGTGTCTCAAAATCGACTGGCCACTCCACATACACTTCCTCTTCCACTACACCATTCAAGAAAGCAGTCTTGACATCCATCTGGTGTATCTTCCATTTCATTACTGTATCTAGAGAAAGTATTGATCTGATGAAAGTGTATCTGGCTACAGGTGCAAATATTTCTTCATTATCTATTCCTTCTTTCTGGGAGAAACCATGAGCCATGAATCTTGCTTTATATTTCTGGATGCTGCCATCTGCAGCATGCTTGATCTTATAGATCCATTTGGAAGTTACAATGGACTTCCTTTCTGGTCTTGGGAGAACATCCCAAACATCATTCTTCATGATCGATTGATACTCTTCGATCATAGCATCCTTTCATTCTTTTTGTTCTGCCGCTTCTTCATAGTTGGAAGGTTCTTTATCAATAATGTCACATAGTAAGGCTACGTAACTAGAGCAGGATCTAGTTCTCTTTCTTCCTCTGGGTGTTTCTTCAAAAGCTCCATATCTTTCTGCACCTTCGATAATTTCACGTACCCAAGCATGTTTCTTCTTATGAGGATTCTTCTCCAGAGGTGGATCTATAGGTTCTTGAGGTTCTTCTAATTCTCAATCTTCTTCTTGAATTTCTTCGTTCATGATTGTATCATGAATTCTAGGTTCTCTTGTTTCTTCAGGTTCTTCAGCCCGTTTCTTTCTGGAATTGATGTAGGATGAATCTTCGTCAAATGTTACATCTCTCCTAATGTCAATATTCTTGAACCCTAGGAAGTATATTCTGTAAGCCTTTGAGATTTCTGAGTATCCCACAAATATACCCTTCTTTCCTGAAGAATCTAATTTTGTTCTCTTCTCTTTTGGAATGTGAATGTACACTGGACAACCAAATATTATGAGATGGTTGACTTCTGACTTCTTTCCAGAGAAGACTTCTTCAGGAGTCTTGTTCTTGAGTACTCTGTGTGGAGTACAGTTCTATACATACACTATTGTTCTGGCAGCTTTTGCCCAAAGATGCATAGGAATATCTTGATCATGAAGCATTGCTCTTGCAGCTTCCATGATAGTTCTATTCTTCCTTTCTACAATCCCATTCTATTGTGGATTATAAGGAGTGAACAACTCCCTCTTAATCCCTGAGTCTTTACATAGCTCTTTGAATTCATTTGAAGTGAATTCTCCACCATCATCTAATCGAAAGGTCTTGATTTTCTTTTCAGTGTGGTTCTCGATCAAGGCTTTGAATTCCTTACACTTGTTGAATACTTCATCTTTGTTATTCATGAAGTAAATCCATGTCTTCCTAGAAAAATCATCAATGAAAGAAACATAATATATATACCCACTTAGTGAACTGGATGACATTGGACCGCATACATCGGAGTGGATGATTTCCAAGATTCATTTTTCCTTGCTTTCGCTACTTGGAAATGTCTCCTTTGTGTTCTTCTCTTTTGCACATCCTTTGCATACACCTTCATGTTTTGTCTACATTTTTGGGATACCTTCAACAAATTTTCTTGCAAGAGGTAGTGCTCTTTAATGCACATGTGCAAGTATTCTATGCCAAATCTCATTTGGTTCTACTGAGTCATGAACCAAATCTTATTCTGGATGTCCCTTCAATTTGTATAAGCCTCCTTCTTGTTCCCCAATCACTACTGCATCATCGATAGTATTTCCTTTTGGCCACATGATGACTTGACCATCTATAAATGCAACCCTCATTCCTTTCGCATCTAATGCGGATATGGAGAGGATATTCTTCTTTAGTCCTGGCACAAACAATACTTCCTTCATTGTCATAGACTTTCCAGAGTCTAGCTTGTATGAGGATTCCCCAATACCTTTTATTGGATATTGGTAGTCATCTCTGAGTTTCACCTTGTGGAGAGTGTCTAGGTGTTGTAGAGGGGATGTAGTAGGGGGGTGGGGGTTAGAGGTAGTTGGATTGGTTGGGGAGTGATATAAGGGATGGGGTTTTAGTAGTAAGGGGAGACATGTGGATGTGATCTGTGAATGTGTGTGGGGGTGTCTAGGTGTTGTAGGTTATATGTTAGGGGGTGTTAGTGGTAAGGGGATACATAGGGATGTGTGTGTGTGTCTGAGACAAAGATATAGTGGAGGGGGGGTCCTTAGTGGTATAGGATGACCTATGGATGTCTATGTATGTATGTGAGAGAGAGAGAAAGAGAGGAAGAGGTGTGTTAGGATTTTAGGAGTGCGGGGGGTTAGATTAATGTGGGGGTGTCTAGGTGTTGTAGGTTATATGTTAGGGGGTGTTAGTGGTAAGGGGATACATAGGGATGTGTGTGTGTGTGTGTGTGTGTGTGTGTGAGAGAGAGAGAGAGAGAGAGAGAGAGAGAGAGAGTGGAGGCGGGAGGTCCTTAGTGGGATGGGGTGACATCTAGATGTGTGTGTGAGAGAGATAGATTAAGGGGTGTGTTAGGAGTTTAGGAGTGGGGGGGAGCAGGGTAGACTAATGTGGGGGTGTCTAGCTATTGTAGAGGGGATGTAGTAGGTGGGTGGGGAGTAGAGGTAGTTGGACTGGTTGGGGAGTGATATAAGAGAGGGGCGTGTTATTGGTAAGGGGATACTTGTGTATGTGTGTGTGGGTGTCTAGGTGTTGTAGGTTATATGTTAGGGGGTGTTAGTGGTAAGGGGATACATAGGGATGTGTGTGTGTGTGTGTGTGTGTGTGAGAGAGAGAGAGAGAGAGAGAGAGTGGAGGCGGGAGGTCCTTAGTGGGATGGGGTGACATCTAGATGTGTGTGTGTGAGAGATAGAGTAAGGGGTGTGTTAGGAGTTTAGGAGTGGGGGGGAGCGGGGTAGACTAATGTGGGGGTGTCTAGATATTGTAGAGGGGATGTAGTAGGTGGGTGGGGAGTAGAGGTACTTGGACTGGTTGGGGAGTGATATAAAGGAGAGAGGTGTTAGTCGTAAGGGGATACTTGTGGACATGGCCTGTGGATGTGTGTGAGGGTATCTAGGTGTTGTAGGGGGTAGGTTACAGGGTGTTAGTGGTAAGGGGAGACATAGGGATTTGTGTGTGAGAGAGAGAGAAAGAGAGAGACATAGATAGAGTGGAGTGGAGGGGTCCTTAGTGGGATGGGGTGACATGTGGATGTGTGTGTTTGTGTGTGTGTGAGAGAGAGAGAGAGTAAGAGGTGTGTTAGGAGATTAGGATTGGGGGCGAGGGGGGGTTTATTTTGGAGTGGGGGAGGAGGGGGTAAGAGTGGAGTGGGGGGTAGGGGGTTAGGAGCATATGTGACAATAACAATTATGAAATTTTACCAATAACAACACGCACTAGTTTTTATTCAAGCAAATGCGCACGCTATTTTATTGACATAAATAGGCACATGTTTTTATTTACATAAACGGGCACACGATTTTTAACTATTTTGTTTGGTTTAATATTATGCCATTTAAATTGTTGGTGGAGGGGGGTGTTAAGTGGTTGGAGGTAGACATGGAGAGGGAGTATTAAGGAGTTAGATGTAGAGACCAATTGGGGTGTTAAGAGATTGGGGATAAGTGGAGAAAGGGGGAAAGAGAGTGAGACAATGTGTTAATAGGTGGGGAGGTAGAGAGGAGGAAGGGGGGGAGGG
>LPNX011003658.1:11365-90321 GCA_001517045.1 Pseudotsuga menziesii
GAGCATAAAAAAATTAGTTTATGTCAAACCATATTACTGTACAAAGTAATGTTACAGGTATAGCAAAAAGAAACACAAACGTAAAAGTTTTCAACTTTATTCAAAGATTATATTTTAATATTTCTAAGAGTTTTAAACTTTATTCAAATATTAACTTATAATATTTGTATTTCTGAAGTCACCAAGATATAAAATAATATTGTAATGAAGTGTTCTATCCAAGAAAATAAAAATTGGCATGTATGAATAATTTCTATTTCATAGAGAATGTAAATTTTCAAACATCAGAAGAGACAAATCCAATAAGCATGGTAATGAAGTATTGAAGATGTCGATTTGCATAAGTACAGGTAAGTAAAATTCCATATGTAGCATTGACTGCCAAAAATCTGGTAAAGTAGGTTGGGAAGAAATATTTTGAATAAGTATGATTAAGACCCATCCAAACATGTCAACTTGCATAACATACATGTAAGTTCCATGCCATATATGTTTATATTATTCCATTGAAAACACTTCATCAATAGAATCCATGTTTGGGCAACTTAGAATGATGGATATGTTGTCTACAAGCTCAACAACACTTAGGTGTGTTGGATTTTCAAGTTTGGATAATGTAGAATCCAACATTCTATCCTCGCTTAAAAAATTAGAATGTGCATCGATGAAGTCATAGAAACCAAAAGTAAGACAGTCGTATTTGCACATGAGCAAGTAATTATCAAGTGCTGCAATAGGAAAATATCCACTGCATTTGCCATTAATGCCCGAGGTCAAATTAGACATGATACTCCATCGCAATCCACCTTCTAAACATCCAATTCTTATCGAAGAATTTGTTGAATCATTTTGATTTTTTGTTGGTTCTATAGACCACACTGTAGTTCTCCCATCATTTATAAAACAAAGAATCTCATTGCGATAACATGCTAGGCTAATCGATAATGTTGAATTCGAGTGTGGAATAAACTGGAACCCCCATTTGTTATCCTCAAGATCTATCCAACATAGCTTGTATATATATATATATGATTATCTCTAGAAACCACATGACTATCCACCCATAACATTGTTTCATTATACAATATGGGACTTTTGGGATGCAAAACATCGCCATCGATAGGACATGTTTGTCTCCACTGCATATGAATACTGCTGGAAATAAAATATTTTGTTTGAAACTCTGCATAAATATGTTTCAATGCTACCCAATGGTATTTTTGTTGCTCAAAATTTTTCAGCAATGTAAAGAAACCCCAATGACCAAGTCCAAGAGACCCTACAAATGTACAAGTCTTTGTGAATGGATTGGTGATGTAGTAGTTTCTTTTTCGATATAAGATACTGGAGGATGAAACTGCAACAATTGAACCATGTGGATTCAATTTTGTAGTCGTTGTTTAGGACTTGCATAGAAAGAGATGAACATTTTCCTTTTTGGCTAATGTAATGGCCAATGAACCGATGTCTACCAGAAGAGCCACAACCAACCAAAACTCCATATTCTTTTGTTTGATTGTGTTTCCATTGTGAGATGAAATTGTTTTCGAACGCAATACAATTCCAACCTTTGCAAACCATTTTCAAATGGATAATCATAGATAAAGGCAACCAAAGAAAGATCATTTCAAGTATGTCTATTGGCAGAGATCTCCAAATTGCAGGGACCATGTCCATTTCTATAACACAAAATAAGAGAATCGGTTAGCAAATGGATTGATGTAAATATGCCTTCAGTTCCAAATACTCATAAATCACAGGGTTTTTTTTGCAGGCATAAGTATAATTTCAAAGTGCTAGTCCAAGGGAAACATTTTTTTGCATGTTACACGTACAATTGAAGTACAATATAAAATGACAAAATGTAAAGATGATCGCAAAAAAATACATACAGTACAAGAAAACATAACATCCACAATGGATATTATTTGGTGCACTATAATTGTTTAGATATATATCTAAAGATTACATGGATGTAGATAATATAAAATGATGATCAAAATTCACAAAATATGCAAAAAAAAAAAAATTTGCATATTGTTTACATGCCATAACGATCCAACGAATCCTCCCAATTTGTAGGAAAAGGGAGTAAATCGTCGAATGCTTTCATGCTTGGAGTTAGAGGGAAAAAATTTCTAGACATTAAAATGTTGGTACATTGGATGTCTATTGGCATAGGCAATCGATGACTTCGGAGCAATGATCCTTCATCGGGTCATACATGAGTAACCCTGCAGGTGTTGAGGTCATAATATATGTACAGGCTTTGGCCATACCTACACATCAGAATAAAACTCCCCATAGCCCGAAATGGAAGGTACCTTGGACAACGTGTATTTATATGGAGTGTCATAACCTCTAAAAGGGTCCATCTCAAATCTCTTCCAAATATCCAAAACTCGTGCACCTCTTCAACTGCAGATGCACCAATCCTCAGATCTATCATTTCAGTTATGGACCATATAGTTGTCCTACCATCGTTCACAAGACATAATAGTTGGTTTTGATGTACAGTCAAACACATGGACCATTTGATGCGTTCTGTATGAATTGCATGACTAGCCCATTTGTTCAATCCAATGTCGAGTGACCACATAGTATAGGAATATAGAGCATCTTCCTCTGAAATGATTCTCATATGTATCCAATATATTTTTCCATTAAAAATAACTGCATCTTTAGGAGGGATTGGAATGAAGCTATTTGCATCAATTTCTATGCAATCTCTATTCACATTGCTGGACACAAAAAAAATTGAACCATGTTCGTTCTCTTCATGACGAACAACTATCCATACCTGTTTGTGATCATCGATGTTGCTTATGAGTGTGAAGAATCCAAGCACTCCAATTTCAATCATGCCTATATATAAAAACCATCCTTCGAATGGGTCAGTAATAAAGTAGTGCTTGTGACCTGGCAATGAACAAAACATTGATAGCAAAATATTTGAACCAGCTGTGCATTCAACTGAATAATTGTTTTCTGGATTGGTAATATGCAGAAAAGACGTATGGCCTGCAGAATTTATAAACTTATATAGTATTTTGATCTCGTATGGCCGCCATACTTCAACAAAAAAACCAACTTTAGTTATGTGATTGTTCAACCAAGAAGTTCTAAATGCTCGTTGCCACAAAATTGCCTGGAAATGTTTAGAAGTTGATCCGAACCGGATCAATGTTGAAAAAGGAACCCACAACAAAATCGATTCCAATATCTCCATTGGCAACAAACTCCAGATGGTAGGATCCATTTGTAGCTATATAACAAAACAATGAAAAAACATATGGTTATGAACAAAACCAATAAAAATGAAAAAATATTTATTTTACCATTTTATACATGGAACATAACTTCATTTGTTGACATAAAGCAATGTCTATGTCAAACAAAATTGATCTTCCAATTTCAATTTTGAGGTCATTGACATGTGATTTATGGTTCCAACATCCAAAAGCGGATGTTACAGTGATAAACGACATGTCAATGTTACGTATCCTATGTCTATCATCCAACAATGGAATGGTAAATGGGAATAAATTCGTTTTTTGGTTGGGCCACATATATGTTCATCAAAACCTAATATATCATTTTTAGGTTTCTCATGATTATAGATATTGAGGTCAATGACATGTCATTTTTCAGTCTAACATCCAAAAATTGGATGTACAAGAGGGGCCTCACCAATTGGCTGAGCACATGTCTCTTGACTTCTGACATGATGACACCTCTGTCTCAAATGGTATTCATAAGTTTATAATTTATGAATACCATGGGACGAACCTAATGTATCATTTTTCAGTTTTATCATGATTATGCATATTGAGGTCATTGACATGTCATTTATTAGTCTAACATCCAAAATTTGGATGTGCAAGAGGAGCCTCACCAATTGGATAAGCACATGTCTCTTGACTTCTGACATCATGACACATCTCTCTCAAATGGTATTCATAAAGTTATAATTTATGAATACCATGGGACTCTGGACTAAAATTTTTATATAAAAACAACAAATAACTCTGATTCATAAAGTGCAATTTTGACGATATGGATAAACATTGTATATATATATATATCGTTGTAGTCACAATCTTACACATAAAAATTACGAAGCATGATTTAATAAATGACATGAGTTGCATTTAAACATTTCCGTAATACATATCCATAAAGGGAAATTTGACATGGTCTTTTGGAAAAAAAAATACCTGCAAACAAGTAGGTAATATAAAAAAGCAAGATTATATATATATATTGTTGTCTTGCATTTATAATTTGGTCGGTAATTTCTTCTTGTTGAGCTAAAGCTTCCCAAGCTCTCTCAAACTCTTCTCTTGTTCTGGCTGTATTCAGTACTAAATTGAATAATTGGGAAGATATGGAAATCTGAGTCCCAAAACCATTGGGCAAATTTGGTTGGATTTTTTGCGGTATTGTCATGGTTCTTTCAAAATGTAAGATCTGATGTGCATGAACAACAAAGTTTATTAGTTAAGGCAGTGCTTCATAGTTTAACTCTTTAGTATATTAATAATTCAAAGTTTAATACAGACACACCACTTATATAGTGACAGAGCAAGACAATAAAGATGAAATGACTAAATTACTTAACTCATATAATTTCAAATGTTCAATTCGTTACAACTAAAATGTAATTTTTATCCATCCTCATTCACCATACCCCAATTTGTGTTGTCATTTGTCATGTGACAAGAATATTGTTCCCGTGACCTAGCTCCATCTAAGTTAGGAGATGGCTTGGCGGAATAATTTTTATCCATCCTCATTCACCATACCCCAATTTGTGTTGTCATTTGTCATGTGACAAGAAGATTTGTGATAAAACTTTTTGTTCCTGTGACCTAGCTCCATCTAAGTTAGGAGATGGCTCGGCGGAATTATATTTATATATCAATTATTGTGAGTACTGTCAATGACATGAAATGAATCCAACAAATAGTCCACCACAACGTTTTCATTTGCATATCCTCTGTATGAACTGAGGTGAACAGTACAATTTCGAACAAACCTCTGGCACCCAATTTCTGCAACAATACATGGACCCCGAGGCTCTTCAACATGTAAACAAAAGTCTCTAAAGTCACTTAAAGGTGATTGTGAGAGGTGATAGAGCTCCATGCTGAACAACATTATGTATACATCGATGATTTACCTTATTTTACATCTCCTTTAGTACTATATTAATGCACATGTGGTGGAAGCAAAAAGATTAATAAAAACATATTAAAATATGCATTCTTTAAATAATAATTAATCTTAAACAATAATTAATAAATGAAATGTTATAAATGAGATAGCTTTTTTTAACTATTTAAATTTGTATACATACAATAAGCCATAAAAAGTATATATGCCTTTTACATTCAGTGAAGGCATATATGCCTTCGCTAAACGAAACACCCAAACCTCAAACCTCAACAATTTCACTTGGACTCTCTCCATGATGAACCCAAACCTCAAACCTCAATAATCACACTTGGAATCTTTCCATGATGAACGACATTATGTATACATGGATGATTTACCTTATTTGACATCTCCTTTAGTACTATATTAATGCACATGTGGTGGAAGCAAAAAGATTAATAAAAACATATTAAAATATGTATTTTTTAAATAATAATTAATCTTAAACATTAATTAATAAATGAAATATTAGAAATGAGATATCTTTTTATAACTATTTAAATTTGTATACATGCAATAAGCCATAAAAAGTATATATGCCTTTTACATTCAGTGAAGGCATATATGCCTTCACAAATTGAAAACCCTTTATATAATTTTTAAAATATATTACTCATATCTTATTATTCAAATTATTATATTATGTCATTAATAATTTATTATTATAATTAAATATAATTAATAACGTAAAAGACATGTATTACTTTAGATATATACATATAAAATGCATATATACATTAAATTTGTGTGGAAAAATTTAAAAATGCCTATGGGACTATGGATTTGTGAGATTATGTGAAAAACAATTCTAGCACACCCACATATTTTGTGGTCGGATAACTTTGATAGGGATCAAATGGTTGAGAGATAGTAATGGAATAGAAGACACTTGTGAGTTATCTATGCCTTTCTACATGTTATCATCCACATTCTTCAGGTTATCCATGAAGTGTTGGCTATCCATTCATCACTTGTGAGTTATCCATTCATCCCTACCAATTATCCCTTGATGAGATACCAATTTTTAATTTTTTATATTTTTTTGGTTTATAATTTTTTATTTCTAATGTTGAAAGTGCCATAAAATCAATCTCTAATATACTCTTGTCTCATCCTCTTATCTAGATAAAACAATCTAGACCATATTCCACTTTAAATCTCACATAAAAAAGCTTATTAAGATTATACTACCACCATAAAATAAATCTTTGATTATACAGTTCTTGCAATTTAGATAAACATAGAAGCAAATAACAGTGGGTAACTCTAAAAAGCATTTCTATTCTTTAAAAACATTCAACTCATTCAAAGTGTACCCATAAGTAGGTTGTTCCTTAGAGTCAATGTTTAAATACAACCAATGGACTTATTGAATAATACTTCACTTTTAATGATATTGCATATAAAAACATCAAGACACAACTTGATTATAAAGGACAATATATAATAAATGAAATGTTAGAAATGAGATAGTTTTTTATAACTATTTAAATTTGAATACTTTAAATATATACATAAAATTAAGGAAATATATATTACTTTAGATATATACATATAAAAGGCATATATACTTTTTATATATACAAATAGAAAACATATATATTTTGAATATATACATCAAACTCATATATATTTTGAATATATACATCGAACTCATTGTTGACAATATTCCAACATGAAAGAAAAGGTATCCACCTCAGCAAAATGAAATGAACATGGTACTAAAAGGTCTAAGCGATGGCGAACATTACCAGAAATGAACATGGTACTGAAAAGTCTAAGAGATGGAAAACATGGTTGGTGAGGGGTAGTAAGGACATGGACATATATTTTATTTTTATTTTTAAAATTATGTCAACCTTATGTAGAGGAAATAAGTGTACTATGACATCCCATAAGCAAGAGTTTGCAAACCTACATTACGATCATGCTAGATAAACCAAATCATGACATTGTTGATTTCATAGTTAAAGTAACATTTTTTAAACAATATTATACGAATGATTAATCCCATCAACATTGGTTTTATCCAATCTTAGCATTGGTTCCACCCAATTTTAACTTTGAATTGCTATGCTACTTGGGCAATCGACCAACTTCTTTGCTTTCAATACAATTGTAGTTGATTGCTGTAAAATGAGAGAGAGGCAGCCTTATGAGTAACAGTAAAAACCTTAGTTTAAATGTTCGACAGACTAATAGGCGTATCTATTAAGAGCTCAAGCCAGAACCAGAGCCAGTCCATATTCGACTGATACTCTTAACTGGCCATTCTTACTACTTGTCGTGGTTTCTAAATAGTATATTTAGATGGTTTCTAACCTAATTTTACATGCATGGTAAAATAATTCCACTTGGCAATGCTTAAGACAACTACGTAAGCACCCGGATGGCAGTCTTAGAGAAAATTTTACATGCATTGTAAAATAATTCATATTCATTTATTTTTTGTAGAAATAGCATTGACTCAGATGTCATATCCAAGTTTTCCACAAGTTAACTATAGACCTAGACCTTTCTGGAGGATGACAGTCTCAGAGAAAATTGTACATGCACAGTAAAATAATTCCACTTGGCAATGCTTAAGACAACTACTTAAGCACGCAGATGGCACTCTTAGGGAAAATTTTACATGCATTGTAAAATAATTCCACTTGCTTAAGACATCTACTTAAGCACGAAAGCTTTTGGAGTCTTGACACCTCTGTTTCTCTCCTCCGACGCTTCATGCTTTCTTCTCCTATTCAAAGCTCTTCTTTGCCTCACAAATTTTAACGATGAATATTGCCTGAATTCTCACTGATCTTACATTTTTTGTTTGTCCTTGCAATTTCTCACACGGTTTGATTGAGCGATTTTTATAAATATGTGTAATATTTGGCTTTGTTCATAGTTGAAGCTGCAGTTGCTGCGATTGGAGCTTTCTGTAGGTTCGCCTGGAGGTATGCAGCATTTTTAGGTACAACAGAGGGCACATATGTCTCCAATGGGCATGGGAATAGGCATGGGATACAACATGGGAATTCTAGCTATGGCTTCCACTTCAAGTCGAGATGTTATGTTGCTTCCTTCCATGCATGTATTGGCACTTCCTGGTTCTGCAATTCATTGCTATTATTTGTTTATAATTTACACTCAATGCATGCAATAATTTAATATGAGTTTCGCTCATTCTTTCACACGGAGCTCATTACAGTGAGGTATGAGCTGTAGTGCCCTCATTTTTTCAATTCCATATTGCAATAATCTGAAAAATGCCTTACATATAAACTTGTAGTTTAGTCAAGTCTCATGCATTTTAGAACACACCTAATTAGATATGATATCTAGGCCAACCTCATAGTTCCTTTCCCTCCCTATTTTTCATATTATTATGAATACTCTGCTAAGCAGCCCATGGATATCAATATGTTGTTCCATTTTGATGATAACATGAATATGGTCAAACTTCCCAGCATCACAGCAGCCAAATGCCATTGCAACTACACTTCTTGTTATTGTAAAATCCTCAGAGACATCTCCTTTGATGCCTCTACCCCTTTATATCAGGCATGAGATGAAATGTCCCACACATTCCCCTTTTTGAAATTGTAAATAAACATGCCCATAGGGTAGAGGTGTCCGAGTTCCTTAGAGTAGGAGAGCATCCTCAAACCCAGCCTGCTGGAATTCAAATGGCAAAAAAAAACTACAAGCCAGAATGCAAATGTCATGGCTCTCCAAGAGGTTTTCCCCTTACCATATGATCTGATTAATCTCTAAGATGATGCACCAAAAAATGTGCTAGGGACTGTATCAGATGGGAATGACCCGCTTAATTCTTCTTTCTACATCACCCTAGAGCTCCAGAACCTCCATCTCCACAAGTGCTTATATGACTCTGGAGCCTTTCATTCATTGAAGCATTTGGAAATATCATCTCAAATAATTGTACTCATTTGATTCCAAGAGTGTCGAATGCCTGGGGATGATCAAAGAGCTGGTGGTAAGAATGGTGCATATTCCAATAAAGTTGGTTTTTATGGATGTGATTATTACAGATGTCGCTCCAACATATGGCATGATTTTATCTAGACACCAGGGAAGTTCTGTAGGCTGTAGTATTCAATTTTAACTATCCTACACCACCATACAAATATTTGAGGGTTACAGTCATTGTTTATATAAATAATTTGTTATACTCTTTCCCCCCCAAAAAAAACATCGAAAAAATGGATCTAAATAATCCGATCGATTACAAGCCTGGGAGCTGAAGAGAGACTATGGAGAAGAGCCTAGGGTTAGGATATTTTTATAGGTTAGGGTTGGAATATTAAGCAAGGTTAGGGTTAGGTGAGCATTTTTAAGGTCAACGGGCTAGGGTGAAAGTAAGCCCGAAAAGCCTCTCTATGCTCTGAATTGCATCTTTAACACGTTAGGTAAAAAAGTGACTAATGTGTAGATTATTGTGTTATCTATTCTAATTATTATAGCCCTGGTACGATATGTGCAATCCGCAGTATAGGTTCCTCATTCTGACTATCAGTATGTTTCTCGTTCTTAGTATCAGTTTTAGCTCTAGAGAATATAACTTATAGAGGATATAGCGTAATGGAATTACCACCAATATTTGTTCTATGTGCTGACGTTTTGAGTGCAATTTCAGTCTAACAAAGCGCATGGGATACAACATGGGAATTATAGCTATGGCTTCCACTTCAAATCGAGATGTTATGTTGCTGCCTTCCATGCATGTATTGGCACTTCCTGGTTCTACAATGCATGCAATAATTTAACCGAAAAGCCTCTCTATTTGCTACTAAATATGGTCTGAATTGCATCTTTAATATGTTAGGTAAAAAAGTGACTAATGTGTAGATTATTGTGTTATCTATTCTAATTATTACAGTCCCGGTACGATATGTGCAATCCACAGTATAGGTTCCTCATTCTGAGTATCAGTATGTTTCTCGTTCTTAGTATCAGTTTTAGCTCTAGAGAATATAACTTATAGAGGATATAGTGTAATGGAATTACCACCAATATTTGTTTTATGTGCTGCTAACATTTTGAGTGCAATTTCAATGTGACAAAGCTTCTTCTGTATCTGGTTTTCTCATTCTAATGTGTTTTCTGTTATTGTGTTATCTATTCTAATTATTACAGCCCCGATACGATATGCGCAATCCACAGTATAAATTCCTCATTCTGAGTATCAGTATGTTTCTTGTTCTTAGTATCAGTTTTAGCTCTAGTCTCTAGCGTAAAAGATATTCAACTAATTATTACAGCCCTGGTACGATATGCACAATCCACAATATAAATTCCTCATTCTGAGTATCAGTATGTTTCTCGTTCTTAGTATCAGTTTTAGCTCTAGTCTCTAGCGTAAAAGATATTCAGCAGTTGTAACCCTAATACGATGCAGAACAGCGAAAGCAGAAGAAGCCTTGTATCTTGGGGAATCTGAGGCTTACCTCTACTACACAGGCGCTAAAGCGAATGCTCCAAGATAGCGAATCCATAGGCGGTCCAAGACAGCGAATGCACAAGCGCTCCAACGAATGCTCCAAGACGGTGAATGCTCCAAGACGGCGAATGCTCCATGGAATGATCCAATTCTCTAGCGAATGCTCCAAGATCTCACGGGGAATGCTCAGGACAGCGAAACTGTCAGGTATCTCCTCAGCGGCTAACAGACTACTCCTCGGCGGCGGCTAACAGACTCTTCCACGTGTATCTCCTCCACGCTTCCACGTATCTCCTCCACGGTTGCTCCTCCATGGTTATCTCCTCCACCACCACGTCTCCTAACAAACTGCACTCATCTCCTAGACGACAGCTAACAATTGATGTCATCTCCTAACTCTACGGCTATTTAGGAGTGTTAAAATATCAGACGATTGGGATGATCTAGAGCATCCACTTGGCGGGATTTGCAAGATCTTAATGATCCACTCAAGCAAGTCCACCCCAAAAATACCATTGATAATTACGCCTATCGACGTAAATATTATAGGTGAGTAAATATTATGAGTGACCTAACTCATTAATTAACTACAAGTCAGATTACATTCTTCAACATACTTTTTATTCTATTTTTACAGTGATGCTTTTTAGGTATGTTGTTTTTTTATATATGTTTTTTGGATTACTGTTTTTTTTGTATGTTAGCTTTTTTTTCTTTTTTCTTTTCTTAGCATGGAGTCATTCCTCTATCAAAAGATTTAGTACGAGTTATAATTAAAAAATAAATAAAAATAAACCCTTTTTCTAATATTTAAAAGTTGTCACATAACTTTAAGCTTAGGTTGTCCAATGTCAAAAATGTTTTTAAAATTTTAAACTTTCACATGACACTGTATTACGATATACTATTAAGAGGTCGTACTTCAAGACTCCAAGAATTAACTGTATATTATGACTATCAAACTCTTAAGAATTAAAAAAATCTAGCAATGTCATACATTAAAGTATGGCATAGGATACACTCCAAAAATAATATATAGGTTCTACCAACCATCTCGTACATCATTAATTGAAAGTAAAGAAGGGAGTAACATTACATTATAGAATGACGTATCATAATGAGTATTACAGATTTAATTTCTTTTAAGCTATTAACAATGATTGCTTCAGAAATACTTGAAATTCACATTTCAAGAAGTTAAGAAGGTCGAATAAAAGGGAAACAAGACAAGTTATGTTTTAATAGTTTAGAAGCCCCAAAATAAAAATTGGCAAGCCTTTTGGAAATAAAATAAAAAATGAATTATTATGATAAAGGATAATGCATAGTTTGTATTTTAAAACATTATTTAAGATTGATTTAAAAATAATAGCAGAATAAGAGGGATAATAAAACTATCAAACTAGAATTTGATTACAAATAATTAAAAGTTTATAACAAAAATGATAAACACAAAACAAAAATAAATTTGTATACTAACAAGGAAATCCTTATCAATCTTTTAATTTGTTATTTTAAGGGGAAGGGGATGGCATTATTTTAAGGGGAAGGGGATGTAATATAGAACCTTCAACCAAAAGGAAAACCAAGACATAAATTACCAGTGAAAGGGTAAAGTATGAGCAGATGGCCTGAGTTTGGAGATTACTCTGGTTCAAGGAAAAATATATGGGGCCTTAAAGTAAAACATTGAATGTGTTTTAGCACGAGATTGCTTGTGTATGAGCCATTAAGGGTTTGGAAAAAGTGATTCTTGAATTGATAACATCAAAGACATAGAATCCTTGAGTTTGTTGTAAGTTGAGTACTGAAAAGGTGCAAGGTGGAAACTAAAGGGTGAGTCTGCTAAAATAATAAAGACCTAGTTGGTCTTGAAAAGACTTCTAACTCAGACTTAAATTGTTATAACTTGATTATATTAGCACCTAGAGAGATTATGACCTGGCTCAAGGGTGACTAGAGGAGGATAATAATATCAAGTGTCCTTATTAGTCTATGGTTGGGCGGTTCGGGGGTTACCCCCTTGGTCTCTGCAAAAAGAATATTACTTGAACTAGATAAGTTTTATTCACAGTTTGTATTTGAATACTAAATGTTGTTACAAATATGTTAATTCTTTGGTTAATTTTCTTTATTAACATCATGTGTTTCCTATAATAAATGCATGTTAAGTTAATGCAAATCTTATCTTTCTATACCAGTATTTCTGATCCTAAAAACAAATAATATCTACAAAGATTTCTATGTATTTATATTTGGAGCTAATAATAAAAAAAATTAGAAGACAAAGATGTGATGGCCACTATTTTAATATTTTTATTGAGTAATTAAAAGTGACATTAAACATTCATTACATGAAATGTGAAAATGAGTAATCATCCTTTGTGTACACATATACTATATAGTTTAGTTCATAAAAAATATAAAGCATTATAGCCTACAGAAAGGATGATAAATGGACATGTAAGCTTCATTATCTAAATAGGTTACTAAATCCGCAAACAAAGAAAGAAGGTTATTTAAACCATAGCTTGTATGGAAAACTTTGACAAAAAATCATATACTTGTATATATGCATTAAATTAGTGCAATGTGATATTAGCTACATTTCATTTTTTTTCAAGAAGAAAAAACAATCCTTTTTTACTATCAAAGGACCTATTTACAATCATCGAATTCCACTACAGACAACAGGTAAAACTGCCCTTTCTGAAAAAATTCTCAACAAAAATCCAAAAAAAGAAAACACATAACAAAAGTTCAATCACTCCTAGTATCAACTATCATCAGTTATTTTTGGCAAAAACAAAATTAAAAAGAAAAATTTAAAGTATGTTCCTGATACTGAGAATTTTCCAGATATTTCTAGACAGTGAGATTTCCTGCCTCTAGCTCCAAAGCCTCTTTAGAAAGTCTATATGCCACCTAGTTGTGTTCTCTATATCTATGTTTGCATCTAAAGATGAAGAAACCAATGACCAAGTCTTTAATTGTGTTGCACCAATGATCAAGAGCAAGAACCTCCAACAGCGCCACATCATTGACCCAATCTATAATTGTCTTTGAGTCTCCATAAACTATTAACTCCAGAAGGCCCATCTTATCAACAACAAGTAACAGTCCCCAAAGGGATAATATTTTTTTCCTGGGTATTAGTGCTTTGAACACATCCCATAGGGATAGGAAAGTAATGATCACTACCAATGTATAGGACTGCTCTTGCACCACACTTCAAATTAGATGTTGCTCCGTCGAAAAAAGCTCATGGATTTTTTTATCACAGGTCCAACCCCAATATTCCTGTCCCTTTTCTTATTTTCCAGAGTTGAATAATTAACAAATAGTTCCAAACATTTAAGAACAATTATCTTAACAGTTGGTTCAATATCATAGAAAATACATGCATTTCTACAAATCCAGATAGCCCAATTACAAAACAAAGGGAGATAGGACAGTATGTTTTTTTTACAAGAACGGTTATGTTTTGTATTAATCGAGCAGTGGTGTAACCACTGAAAATGGATCTACAAATTCAAAACTGTCATTAGGTGGAAAGTGCCAGAAAACACAAAGGTCTGACTTCGAGTCTTTACAATACAAAAATTTAAATCGGGAGCACTTCCATTATGCTAGTCTGACTTCGGGTTTTTAATGGCCGCCTAACTTGAGGAGGTTTCTTCCTTTTTGAGACTTTCGTCCATTCCTTGGCTTTTTCTTGATCTTTAACATTTGCTTTAAATTCTAGAGATGAATCTTGTGAATCTTCTTCATCTACTTAATCTGCCCAGCTTTTAGAGAGAGGCAAAATTGATGGCTCGACAACTTTCTCGGCAGGGATAGGTTTCCCTGTTTGTTGATATAGTTCATTATTTTTCCCATCCGTTGGAATTTCCTTTGAAAGATGAGATTGACTACTAACGTTCCCCTCCACTGGATTTTATTTCCCAAGATGAGAAGGATTATTATTGTTTTCATCCACTAGAATTTCTTCTGATAGATCTGAGTCCTT
This sequence comes from Pseudotsuga menziesii, assembly GCA_001517045.1. Taxonomy (NCBI): domain Eukaryota; kingdom Viridiplantae; phylum Streptophyta; class Pinopsida; order Pinales; family Pinaceae; genus Pseudotsuga; species Pseudotsuga menziesii. The sequence continues at coordinate 26,041 of LPNX011003658.1, forward strand.
CCATATTTACTGGTGTTCAGGTTTTTCATCGATCCACCAGGTGGGCTTTCAGTGGGTTTTTCTTTATTTATTTTTCTCCAGGAATTTTTCGCAATTGAGGGCTAAATGCCCTATCTCATAACATTCTCTACACCTGAAGTGGATTTGCTCGTAATCTAACTTTCGGTTCCATGAACAACCCTTACCTTGCAAGATGATTTCCGCTAGAAACCCTTTACTAAAATCCATTTCCACACAAATTCAAGCATAGGTGGAGAAGGCAGTCTCCATTTCTTGACTTCTGCTGTGAAAATTTCCGAGGGCATTCTCGATGGATTGCAATGAGTTGAGCACCCAAAAGTGAAGAGTAAGATTTGGGATCCTGACCCAGACTGGTGCCAAAGAGAAAACAGCGGTAGATGCATCAAAAGAAAGGGACCATGGTTGCATGGATAGATCGGACCTGCCCTAGAACCATGGCCCATATCTAAAGATTTGTTCCTTATCTTTAATAGAAACAAAGATTACTATAAAAAACCTTTTGCATAGGGACATATGATGGCACCTTCTTTTAAGAGAGGGAACCATTCAGAGGATACCCAAGAATGCAGATCAGATAGCCGGGGCTAGAGACCATTAAACCTACAAACTAAAGCATGAGACCTGTAATGCTATACATTGTCCAAAGCATCTTGAGTGACAAGAATGGTGAGAGAAGGGGATTCATGCACCACAGGAAGAGGAGGACTGAAGCCAAATGAACATTTTACTGCCTCGCTAAAGGAAGCCACACTAGGAGAAGCAGTACTAGTAACCACATAGGCCATAGCCGACAGTTAGGACGAAGAGCACGGTAGTAAAAGAGCCATGAGAGAGACAACAGCAGGAGAGGGGAGAACCATAGGCGATGGGGTCGAGGGCATCCGAGGCCATAAGCGACAAGGGCCGAAGCCCTGGAGGGGCTGCAGACAGAGCGAGCCTCAGCGTGGCTTGAAAAACCCTAACGAAGCTAACAGGATCATTTTCGAATAAAAATAAAGATAGGATGGTATGTTACCAATTCTAATCCACTCATTAAAATTTTCCTTAAGACTATGGTCCTCCCAAACAAAATTAATTCCCAAAGCTTCTACAACTCGATCACGTACAATTGTGCTAAATACACAGTCCACAAATAGATGATTTATCGTTTCACCTTCGCCCCTGCATAAATGGCAATAACTGGGTCTGATCCAACCCTATTTACATAGGTTGTCCCAAGTGCTTATCTTATTCATCAAATGAATCCAGCTGAAACACTTTATCTTGATAGGAATCCTCCATTTCAAAATTTCTATCCAAAACCTTTCCTGTTGTAAATTCTTAGTTTTCTCTATAATGTATGTGTAGGTGAGCTTTGTTGTGACCTGTCTGTTTGAATCATTGAAGGACCAAGCCCAAAAATCCTCCTTGGTATAAATTTTAATACCTAAGGATATCAAAGAAATTATTTATAATTCCCATTCCTCTTTCCATGAACCCCCCAACTCAAGTTCTTCTGCAAACAACCAATAGGAACCAGAACCAATCTCAACGTTTTCAAAATAAATCTGATCAAGAGTGGTAAAACCATAATCACGTAAATAATTGATAAGAGAAACAGACAAAGCATATGCGTTTTCCATTCCAGCGATCGGGTCCACCCCAATCAAAACCTTATCACCACAACCCACTTTCCCACAAATTGTTTGGCTGATCCAACTAAGAATACGTAAAAAACCATTCCATATGATAAAAGTGTTTTGTGTTGAGTATTTGTTGGTTCTTTGGGGCAGACCCGGGTTTACTATGATGTACCAACAACACCCCTAGCTCACTGGCCCTTTCGGCGACAGACCGCGGAGCGGCCTAAAGTCTCACCCAAAGTGATTCTAATGGGTTGGCCAAAGACTCAAGTGTCCTTGACCAGGTTCTGTCGCATCCTATGGGTCTCGCGACTCTTCTTGGCCCACTAGGTTGCTCTCCGCGACACGCAGACTTCTCTTTCTCACGGGTTTTGATAGGGGGAGAAATCCTTATCGCATCGCCGCGTCCTGAATGACATGCGACCCTCTCCTGCACTCGACTCTTAACTCGTGGTATCGCACACCACAGTTCTTTTGACTGATCAATATCACCTCGCTGTGATATCCTCTATAGCACAACCCAATGCGACCTTCAAGGTCCAAAGCTGCCTTACTGGGTGGAATAACTCAGTCGGCTGTTACAGGGAGTTAGACGATCTTACTTGAACTTCTATGGCTTAACTCACTCAACATCAACCATGTCTATCATGCAGGTTAAGTACGTTAGAAACGCTTAATAGAATGACTATTACTGTGTGAAGCAAGTGCTGATAACCTCATATGCCGACGTTTGATACTGCTATCTTGCCTTTAGCCTTTAATAATGCTATAAACTAAATGGAAATATACATACACTTAACTGTAACTGAGTTCATGTACTGAATAACAGACAACAATAAACAAATACAATCACATGCATCAATCACATAACATGCAGGTTTTTACGTGGTTCACTTCCAGGGTAGAAGCTACGTCCACAGAACTATGTTTATATATATTGACTAAGGGAAGTAACACAGTTCTGTTGCACCTCATATGCAGCTCGAGATTTTCTGGGTAACTCCGCACACAGCCTGGAGCCCTTCTCTCTTAGATCTCGTCTCTTTCTCTATATTGCCTCTCTTACAATATATTCTTCCCTCTCTCTCTCTCTCTCTCTCTCTCTCTGTCAATCCCTGCAGATTGTTACATACATACTCACAAAATCAGCTACTGGCTACCGTAAGATAATTACAGACTAATAATAGAACCAGAGCACGGCTCTTACAATATCCTCTGGGATAACTGGCTAGCTAACTCTCTAATTAACCAACCAACCAACCAACCCACCAACCAACCCTTTTTCAATACAAAATACATCCCTTTATAGGCAACCCAAAGGTCTTTCCATTACAACACTATGGGCCTCTCCCAATAGTAATCCCCAAAAACCCTAACTAGTGAAAATCGGCGTATCTATACTTGAGGTAGCCGCTTTTCGTCACACCACTGCTCTCTGCAGTCTTCCATGTTTCCAACACTGACCATGGGTACTGGCACCGCTTCCCTTGTCCTTCGTCTTCAATACCTTGGCCTCGTTGCTCCTTCTCCTTTAATGAAGGTAGCTGAGCTCTCTTGTCTCCGCCGCTGCCTTAAGTGCAGTAGGTGAGCTCTCCCCTCTCGGCCACCCAGGTACTGTCAACTTTGACTTTCCTGTTCAAAATAGCAGCTTTTCCTGTAGCTGCAGGACCCTACTCCAATAGTCCCCCAACACTCACTTGTGGCTCGCCCCCGAGCCACTAGCCACTGGTTTCTCTTGTTGTAGCTTTGCCCTGGCTTCCTGCGAAGTCCTTTCTAATCTGCTGTGAAGTCCTTTGACTTCTTTACCCATCGCTTCGACACACTCTTGTGCCGTTTCAAGCATAGCTTGAGTAATACTGGAGTCGTCTGTGTCATCAAGTTCAGTCTTACTTGTTTTTCTTTCTATCATCTTTGGCATCAGCTTCTGTAAGCTTAGTTCGTAGGTCTCTCTTATCTTTTTTTCCCTCATTGTCATGCTCTCGCTCTTGTCGCTTGCGAGACCTTTAAGGATCTTCAGGTTTTGAGAAGTCGTCCATAGATATCCTTTCCTCTTTATCTGGGTTAGAACTTTTATCACACAGGAACTAGAAATCTGTATCTTCCATCCTTCTCAAACATTTCATTTAGTCTGGATCCTTCCCCATGAAACTATACAGGCCCTGAATTCCATTCCGAGAACAAGCCTTTGTCTGCATGCTGAATTTTTTCTTCGTTCCTTGCTCTTTGCTTTTTTTTTTTCTGTCTCGGATGCCTGTTTCTTGTTCCTTTCTTCTTTTCATGAGATCTTCTGGGAAACTCCACGCTCACAGCCAGGAGCCCTTCTCTCTTAGATCTCATTTTTACTTTCTTCCTGCCTGCATATTTCTTCTCATCATTCTTCTGCTCTGTTTTCTTATCTTCAGTGATCGGTTCATCTTTCTTCTTCTTTGCTGCAGAGACTTTGATGACTTCGTCTACATCCCGGGCTTGACTCCTCATTCATCGCGGCTGTCTGACCTATGATGCACCTAATTTCACAACCTTGGGTGGCGTCGCCATGGCAGACGCGAGGTCACCACGCTGGAACCTTTCCAAAATGTCTTCTATAGGTTCTTCGTCGAACAGAACCCACTCTGCGGAATACTCTGGACGGGCAATGGCTGCAACTAGGGAAATCACAGCACTTTGTAATGGAATTAGCTCTGCATAGGGGAAACTTAACAACTTAGTCTATATCTCTCGGATCTTTGCAAACATAACCCTCCTGAATGAATGATTTGTGTTTTTATGTTGCAGACGATAATCTCAGATGCAACGGTCATCTAGGCTTAACCCGTCGGTGGTATTAATAACGTGGATCCATAAACCCGATCTTCATTAATTGCTGAAATCCGATCAAATTTTCCTCGAGACTTGTGTGTAAGTTGTCTCCTTGTCGAATATTTTACCAAATATGGAACATTTATTGTACTACTGCCAAATCTACGGTGATATATACTGGTCATTTCTTCATTAACTGCCTGTCAGATGGTGAATTAACTGGCCCTTTGTTCTTTTTCAAAAAATTTCCACGTGGCTTGGAGAAACATCGCATTGCTGTGATGCAACACCGCATCATCTGTACAAAACAACTTAAGTGATTTTTTTTTTCCACAAGCATCCTGAGACTTGCGCAAAATGAACCGTCCTTATGCGATTCTTCATACTTAGTATATCTACCGGTGTAGACTAATTCTCGGTGCGATGCCTCCTTTCAAATACACTGGACATCTGCACTCCTTTAAACTGTCTGAGCTAGGGCTGAGAAGTGGAGTGACTATCACTGTAGAGCTTAAGCCTACTACCATTAATGAGAGTAGGAAGAAGCTCCCCGTTCAGTTTGCTGAGCTGAACGGCACCTCCGTCTGTAATTTGCTGGATCTGATATGGCCCTTGCCAATGCGTCTTGAACTTCCCTGGAAACTTAACAAACTTACTATCATAGAGGAGCACGAAGTCTCCTGTCTGAACAGTCTTGCTCTTAATGTGCCTGTCATGCCAAGCTTTTTCTCGTGCCTTCTGCACTTTCTGATGAAATCCTGCGATGAATCTGTCTTCCTCTAGGGAAAGCAACTACGCTAGCCTTTCACTTATCGTGTCTGTATTAGCCATCTTAGTGATGTGACCAATCCTGAAACTAGGAATAATATATTCCATAGGCATAACAGCCTCTTGTCCATATACCAAGCTAAAAGGTGTGTGTCCTGTAAGTTTCTTGCATGTAGTCTTGTAAGCCCATAATACAGCATTAACCCTTAGGTCCCAATCATTTCTTTGGTTGTTGCAGATATTAGTAAGATCATTTTCCAGAATCTTATTAAACGCCTCCACCGTACCATTAGCTTGAGGGTGGTAGGGAGTGCTCTTATGGTACTATATCTAGAATTCTTCCGTCAAGGCCTCAATAGTGCGGTTCAAAAAATGTGTGCCTTGATCACTGATCAAAATTACTGGACATCCAAATCTAGTGATGATGTTTTCAAAGATGAACTGTGCAGCTGCACAATTTCTTACAGCTCTGGCCTCTGCCCACCTGGTGAGGTACTCTGTTCCAGTGATGATATATCTTGCACCAGTTCGTTTTCCTGGTGGGTTGATAGGACCCACAAATTATATAGCCCACTTGTCAAATGCGTGCAGCGTAACCTGCGGTTGCAGCGGCATTTCATCTCATCGCGACGGTTTTCCTACCCTCTGGCAGATATCGCAGCATCTGCAAAACTCCTTAGTGTCTTTGTGCAAAGTAGGCCACCATAATCCTGCGGTCAGGATTTTCTGGGCAGTCGGCTTTCCTGTGAAATGACCTCCTGTGGTACCTGAATGTGCCTCTCTGATAATAGCCTCTTTTTCATGTGGCATAACACATCTGCACAGGACTTCATCTGGACCTAACTTGTATAACTGTCCTGCGATCAAAGTGAAGTATGCTGCCTTAACAACCAGCTGTTTCCTTTGCTGCTTAGTAAACTTGGCTGGTGCGCACCCTGTGTTGAGAAATTGAATAACCTCTACGTAGTATTCATCTACGATCTGGATAGAGAACAGTTGCGCATCTGGTAAACTGTCTTCTAAGTTACTTGGTTCTTCTCCTGATTCTAACAGTGACAGATGATCTGGTCCGGCATTCAATCTTCCCGGTTTTACAATGATTTCAAAGTCATACTCTTGAAATAGGAGTAACCATCTGCAAATTCTTCCTCCTAACACTGGCTTATTGACCAAGTACTTCAACGCAGAATGGTTAGTGAACATCTTGATTGAGGTACCCAACAAGTAGTGCCTGAATTTCTGTACAGCGTACACCATAGCTAGTCCTTCTCATTCTATAGTGGTGTAGTTCTTTTCTGCAGTAGATAATTTTCTGCTGGAGTATGCGATAGGATGATCGATACCCCCTTCTCTTGGTTGTGTCAATACAACTCCTAGTGCGATGCCACATGCATCCACATGTACATGAAATGGCTTGGTCTAGTCTGGAAATACTAAGATGGGTGTTGTAACCATCTTCTCTTTAAGGGTGTCTAAGCTTTTCTGACATTCCTCATTCCATAGGAATTTCACATCTTTCTTTAGCATCTTCTCCATAGGTGTTGTAATCTTTGCATAACCTTTGATGAATTTTCTGTAGTACCCGGTATGACCAAGTACTGTTCTCAATTTCTTGACTGAGTTAGGTGCTGGAATATTTACAATGATGGCAATCTTTGCGGGATCTACCATCAAGCCTTGTCTGCAAACAATGTGACCCAACAAAATACCAAATGGTGCACAGAATATACATTTCTTCAAGTTAAGAGAAATATGATATTGCCTACATTTGTCTAACATCAGTCTTAAATATCCTATATGGTTTTGGATCAATCCAAATACAGTCCAATCATCAAAATAAACTTCTACGAACTTATGGATGTATTCTTTAAATACAGCAACTACTACTCTAGAGAAGATAGCTGGTGCATTCTTAAGACCAAAGGGCATTACCGAATACTGGAATGAGCCCCATTCTGTTGTGAAAGTGGTCTTATGTCAATTTTCTGGATGGATTCTGATCTGGTGATAGCCTGAAAAGCCATCAGTGAAGGAGTAGACCTCCTGTCCTCCTACATTGTCTAACACTTCATCTGTGAATGGTGTCGGAAATGGATCGTGGAGCGATGCGTTGTTGAGCTTACACAAATAAACACAGATCCTGATTTCTCCTTTTGTTTTCTTTTCCTATATCACCATGGGACTAACCCATTCACTTTCTTCGATAGGTTCAATGATTCCTGCTGTTAGCATCTTGTCAATATCGTCCTTAACTTTTTCTTTATACCACGGATTTAGTCTATATGGACGCTGCTTAGCTGGCCTAGCATCCGCTTTCAATGGTATCCACATGACTCCTAGATCTCCAACTATTCCCTTCATATCGGTGAACTTGGTGGGGAATAGGTCCTGATAGTCATGTAGCAAGTTTGCAATCTGTCCTACCGTTTCATCATCCCAATAATCTCCAATAGATGCAAATTTAGGTTCTTGTTTTGTGCCAATGTTGATCTTTTTAATCTTGATGGGGTCTGTAATGGCTGGAATTTCTAACTTTGGTTCATCAACATCGCGAGTCCCTTCTGACTCCGGAATGTTGATGTTGCGAGGATCCTCATCCTCATCCTCTGGTTCTGCTGCGAAGTTATAGCACTCGAGTGCATCTTTTAACTGGATGGCCCACTCAGGCTGAGTGTGTACTACTAGGGTACAGTCCTCAAATATCTTAATCTTTATTACATCTAGGGCCTGATCAACACTTGGATACTCAGATTCAAAAGCGAACGTGAGTAGAAAGCTGTCTATCATAAGTGGCCATGTAGTCGTTCCCTTGCGCAGCTCAATCTCTGTGTACCAATTCCTTGGAACTGTGTCTAAGGTGTGAATGAATCGGTGAACCCATTCATCCTCGGGGATGTCCGACCAATTCTGTTCACAAGCCTTGATATGTGACCTGGGGTCACTTTCTCCTGTGTATTTCTGCTAGACATACACTCTGTCGATAGAGAATATGATCGCCATCAATCTCTTAAGGTCATCCCATGATGCAATATTCTCTTTATGTGCATACCACCATCTTGCAGGTGTAGCTCGTACTGCAAGGTCCATAGCTGCGATTCTCTGCTCCTGAGGAATTTCTTGGTCAAACTGCTGGAGAAATTCATGGATATCTGTTACACCATGAAACGATGGAATATCGTTAAGCTCTGTGCCAATCCATCGTAGTGACTTATTCATAAACGCACATCTATGCATTGAGACTTCATAAAGTCTGTTCTGCCAATTCTCTAGACCAACATTCGAATCCGATGCGCATGAGTTGTCGCATCACCAACTAATGTTCCCTTCTGCGGTTGGATTGATGTATTCACTCTGATTCGCAGTCATCTGATAAAGACTCTCCATGTTACATGCCTCTTCCTCTGCTCGGATAGGTTCAATATATCTAGGACCCTGAAGAGGATCCAACGGTGCGATGACCCGGATCTGTGCATCCTCAAAGGTCATTTGTCTTCTCTTAAGCTTGATAACAACCATGTTATCGATTGCCCAATCAATGCCTAGTAAATATGGATATGGTCTACTATCGCCAATGATTTCTATAACTTCGAAGTCTGCAAAGCTGCGAACTCTGTCAATGTCAACTGGTACTTGTGGTAATCAACCCAATGGTGATACCCTCTGCTGATTAGCTAATGTCAGATGGATAGGCGATCTGACTAATTTAGGACTACCCATCTGTTCCCATGTCTGCTTAGTCAGAACATTTACCTCTGATCCTAGATCTAGGATCACCTCATCCATTTCAAATTCTCCAATCTATGTTGTGAGCCTCATCTCTCTTCTTGTTCTTGTATGGCCCATAATACTATGAACAACATGCTATGCACTGCTCAAGAGAGAAGATTGCTGACACTGATCCATGATGCGTTGAAGCTCTCCGATAGCTTTTTCATTTCTGACAAGTTTCAAGCAACTACGCAGGAAGGATTGTAGGCTTCCTATCGATTCATCCTCATCGTATATTCTCGATGTGGTAGCCTGCGGTATCTGTATAGGGCTAACGCCACAAGGTGTTTGCTGCGGTACGCCCCTAGATGGTAGTACCTACGATCCTAATTGTGTAGGGTCATTAAAGAAAGTTTTATCTTCCTGAAATGTCTCTTTATTCTTCTGTAGGTCAAGTGGTGTTTATTTGTTAGGAGCTTTGTGCACCCACTCGTGACTTGTGTTCTTCTCAACATCCTGCGATGTCCCATTGGTGGAAACACCACTACGAGTCACTATGTTGACTCTTGGTTCTGGCTCTTTCTGCTCAGCAGCAATGAGCTGAATGTTCTGGTTTACTGTTGGCTTAGGTTCTCTGATCTTGGCTATCAGAACAGGACATTCTTCTATGGTGTGGTCATAGGACTTGCAATAATTACACGTTGTCGTAGGGTTCTGATAGTCCCTAGCATAATGTCCTACAACTCCACAGTTGTAACAAGTGATCGGTCTGCGACCACGGCCAAAGCCTCCTCCACAGCCTCGTCCTCTTAATCCTCCTCCATGGCCTCCATGAGCCGGTTCATGCTGTGGTCCTACTGCTGGACCCGGTGTCTCTGAATGGACTCTGTAGAAGTCATGCTTACTCCCGACCATTAGATCATAGGCTCTACAATTGTGGTCATCATGGCCTACTGACTTGCAGAAGTTACAGTATAAATTCTTAGGGGTCTGTAAATACTTCTGAAGTAGAGGGAATTGTTGAGGTGGATGTCCTCTTATCTTTCAAATTTCACACCATGGCCCGTGGGTCTGTGGTAAGGGGTTAGGAGCCCCAGTTGCTATGTATTCTACAAAAACTGGACAGTTGTCTTTGGTATGGCCCTGTGCTTTACATTTTATGCACCATATATCTTGTGCAACCTCTTGGCCTTTCTTAATCTCATGCAACTGTAACGTGAGATTAGCTAACTGGTTTTGTAACGTGGTCATGCCTGTACTATTCTCAGCTAGAGGTGAAGTCTCTAGTTTCATTGCCATCTCCAACGCTGCATCTTATGTAGTGAGTCTCTGCTGCATCAGTGGCACTCTGATGTGAGGGAGCAGTGCTGCAATAAACCATTCCTTATGTTGTTCTAGTGCAAACTCAAAGCTGACTTGGTCTATAAGGGCTTTGAATTTTTGGTCAAAGTCCCATACTGATTCTAAAGGTAACTGTTTAATGTCCTTGAGCTCTGTGAGACACTGCGACTCAGAATTAGGTTTCTTAAACTCTTTGATCATGGAAGTCCTGACCTGTACAAGCGTTATGGGTGTGGCGGTATACTTCATATACCATGTTAGGGCTCGTTCCCTAAGTGTGGTAACCAACTGTACAAGTTTAATGTTATAATCTTGGATTCCTTTAATAGTCCATACTGCTTCACATAGAAACCAGTGTTGTTCTGGGTCTTCTGCTCCTGTACCTTTAAAGGTAGGTAGTTTCATATCACCCCCCATTCTGTTTCTACATGGTGGAGGCTGATTTGCTATCTGACTACCACTCGGCAGTGTAGGTGGAGGTGATGTAGCGGTAGTAGGTACTGTCTGGGAACTACTAGATGGAGTTCCTACGGGATTGTTCTGAGTCCCAGTCTATTTATGAGGAGTATAAGGGTGGTAAGGGATACCCCCTTCTGTTCTGTTTGTAGTAATGTGACTCTGTTCTCTAGTTTTATCTGAGCTTTGTTCAAATATGGAAGATCTGAAATCTACTTTATGCCGCTTTCCACTACGTGTGCATCCAATGTCATCAAAATCACTATCAAACTCTTGTGACATTACACTTTACTTAGCTTATTCATCTGAGAATATATCTAAGATTCCTTTTTCATGTAATAACATCTTAATAGATAAGTTTAAATATTTTAGGTACTTACCACGATATCCTTTGAAGAAGTACCACTTGGCCTCGCTGAAGCCTTTTCTTTGATCAACTGCAAACTAAGTAACAAAGCCTTCTAGCACACTTGCAAGCCAGAAGTCCACTACTCTCGTAATAGGATTATCAAGACTCTTCATGATCTGAATCAGCTCTGGTGTCCAGACAATGTTTCTCTTTTTCTTGAATATATTTTGATCTGGCAACTTTGATAACCAGTCGAACAACTCGTTTGCATAGGTTACAAAAAATATCGCATGCAGATCTGTAAAGATATGCTTTTGCAACCAGGCTTCTATACTCAGCCTCAGGCTCTTGTTCTCTTTCTCAGCAAATTATTTCTCCTCTGACGCAACCCACTGGTTGAGTTCTTCTCTAGTAGGATGCCAACAGAACATCAGCACTCAGTTGCTCAAAACCGACAACGAAACCATTTGTTGGTTCTCTGGGAAGACCCGGGTTTACTATGATGTACCAACAACACCCCTAGCTCACTGGCCCTTTCGGCGATAGACCGCAGAGCGGCCTGAATTCTCACCCGAAGTGATTCTAATGGGTTGGCCAAAGACTCAAGTGTCCTTGACCAGGTTCTGTCGCATCCTATGGGTCTCGCAACTCTTCTTGGCCTGCTAGGTAGCTCTCCGCAACACGCATACTTCTCTTGCTCATGGGTTCTGATAGGGGGAGAACTCCTTATCGCATCGCCGCGTCCTGAACGACGCGCGACCCTCTCCTGTGCTCGACTCTTAACTCGCGGTATCTCGCACCACAGTTCTTTTGACGGAGCGATATCGCCTCGCTATGATATCCTCTATAGCACAACCCAATGCACCTTCAAGGTCCAAAGCTGCCTTACTGGGTGAAATAACTCAGTCGACTGTTACAGGGAGTTAGACGATCTTACTCGAACTTCTATGGCTTAACTCACTCAACATCAACCATGTCTATCGTGCAGGTTAAGTACGTTAGAAACGCTTAATAGAATGACTATTACTGTGTGAAGCAAGTGCTAATAACCTCATATGCCGACATTTGATACTACTATCTTGCCTTTAGCCTTTAATAATGCTGTAAACTAAATGGAAATATACATACACTTAACTGTAACTCAGTTCATGTACTGAATAACAGACAACAATAAACAAATACAATCACATAACACGCAGGTTTTTACGTGGTTCACTTCCAGGGTAGAAGCTACATCCACAGAACTGTGTTTATATATATTGACTAAGGGAAGTAACACAGTTCTGCTACACCTCATATGCAGCTCGAGATCTTCTGGGTAACTCCGCACACAACCTGGAGCCCTTCTTTCTTAGATCTCATCTCTTTCTCTATATTGCCTCTCTTACAATATATTCTTCCCTCTCTCTCTCTCTCTGTCAATCCCTACAGATTGTTACATACATACTCACAAAATTAGCTACTGGCTATCGTAAGATAATTACAGACTGATAACAGAACCAGAGCTTGGCTCTTACAATATCCTCTAGGCTAACTGGCTAGCTAACTCTCTAATTAACCAACCAACCAACCAACCAACCAACCAACCCTTTTTCAATACAAAATACATCCCTTTATAGGCGGCCCGAAGGTATCGCCATTACAACACTGTGGGCCTCTCCCAACAGTAATCCCCAAAAACCCTAACTAGTGACAGTTGGCGTATCTGTACTTGAGGTAGCCGCTTTCCGTCACACCACTGCTCTCTGCAGTCTTCCATGCTTCTCGACGCTGACCATGGGTACCAGCGTTGCTTCCCTTGTCCTTCGTCTTCAATACCTCGGCCTCATTGCTCCTTCTCCTTTAATGAAGGTAGCTGAGCTCTCTTGTCTCCATCGTTGCCTTAAGTGCAGTAGGTGAGCTCTCCCCTCTTGGCCGCCCAGGTACTGTCAACTTTGACTTTCCTGTTCAAAATAGTAGCTTTTCCTGTAGCTGCGGGACCCTACTCCAACATTATTCACCTTTTCTGAACCAATCAAATATAGACATATTTTTAATGTATTTCGACTCTATAACATGAATCCATATACCTTTACCTATTAAAACCCCCATAAATTTTTTAATCACAACGCTGCATTAAAACATTCAAGATTTTTAATGTTCCAACCACCATTACCAAAAGGTCATGATAGTAAATCCAAATTTGCTAAATGCAATCCTTTTTGCCAGAGCTTCCTCCCCTAATCACCATACCTGAAGCAGCAGTGAACAAATCAATTATACATTTGAAATTTATCCATTCCTCAATTGTTCCACGACCAAACAAAACCACATCATCCACGAACAAAATGTGAGTCATAGACACAGTTGATGTTAGTTGAATGCTTGTAATTCTTCCCATCCTCTTTTCATTGTGCATGAGGAGACTTAATCCCTTTACCACAAGTAAAATTAGTTTTGGTGAAAGCGGGTAGCCCTAGCGCAAGCCTGTACTAGTTGGAAAAGAAGAATATGGTACCCCATTGACCAAAACTGCAAAATTTGTAGATGTCACACATTCCATGATCCAGTTCACATGTCTCCACATGAAGGTCAGTCTGCAACAAGATAATTCTCAAGAAATTACAGTTAACACGATCATACGCCTTGATCATATCCATTTTTAAAATCAGAGCTGCTAGTTTTTTTTATTTTAACCGAGTGCATAACTTCTTATGTAACCCCTATTGCTTCGTGAATTTGTCTTTTCTTTAGGAGACCAAATTGCTCATCAGATAGTACCTCCGCCAGTAAAGGTTTGATTCTGTCTGACATAATTTTGGTGATCACTTTGTAAATTAAGTTACAAAGTGATATAGTTCTAAAATATGTGAAAGTATTTGGTTTATCAATCTTTGGTATTAAGGAAATATAAGTTGCATTCAAATCCTTCGGTATACAACCCAGTGTCCTGCTGAGTTTGATAGCCTTCAATATATCGTCGCCAACCGGTTCAAAAAAATCAAGGAAAAATTCGATCGACCAACCGTCCGGTCCTGGCACCTTATCCTTAGCAATTTTTTTCAAAATATTTTCAATTTCACCACTAGTAACAGGTTTAGCGATGAGATCAACTTCAACAGTTGTAAAATAACATGGAAAAAGGATGAGTACTTTTAACTTTTCCTGAATATGAACCGGTCCCTCATCTTCAAACATTTGCTTAAAATGTTTCATACCAGCCTTCACCAAGGACGTATCATCAACCAGAGTATTTCCATCACCATCCTCTAATTCCCAAATGGAATTCACATTTCTACAAGCACTAGCAAATTTCTGGAAAAACATTTGTGTTTGCATCACCTAGTGCACTTCATACCACCCTGCTTTTCAACCTCCAGGTAGTAGCCTCTAGCTCCAAGATCTTTTCTTTGCAAATCTTTAAACTTTCTAAGGTAGATAATTCTCTAGCCGATAGAACCCTAGTGGGTGCCAAAAGAAATAAATCCCTGATATGTTCATCAACTTTAGCCAAAGTGCACCTCAACTCAAATTTCCTTCTATGTTCCCAATTTATAATATCCTTCTTCAAAATATTTAACCTCCCAATCAAAGTATGAATAGGATCATCACCCGAAAAAACCTTGCAATTAGTAACCCAAAAATACTAGACAAATTTCTCGAAATCAGCTTCCAAAAACCAAGCATGATTAAACTTAAAAGGGTACAGTGGTCTCTCACCAGCCCCTTTCCATTCCAATCATGTGGGATAATGATTAGACACTTCAGATGGATGAACCCAAGATCTATACTGAAACAAATAAGGAATCAATGTTTTCGACACCAAAAACCGATCCAAATGTTTCCTAAGTCCATCACAACCCGACCTATCATTTCTCCAAGAAGGCCCGATCTTAACTGGAAATAGATCAATAAGATGCATTGCATCAATTAGATTCTTAAAAAATACCCCCAAGGGGTAAATTATGGATAATAATCCCCAAACTTCAGCAACTGAAGTCGTGAAATTAAGGTCCCCTGCAACAAAAAGATTTGGAATGCTTAATAAACCCCTGGAAACAATTTGAATCTAGAACCTCTCCCGATTCTAATAGGGTGCATAAATGTTGAGAAAATTCCACACACAATGGGAACCCCTTGCCAAAGCTTCTAACAGAATGCCTGCCTCAGTCACATAGGCCTTACAACAAAGGAATGGGGGTTCCAAGCAGTTAGTAAACCCCCAAATGTCCAACAACATCTACCGCACAGTACTCCCAACCCAGAAAAATCCTAGCAACAATATTCATAGCTTGTGAACCCACACACACAGTCTCTTGTAAAAAAATCATGTTTGGACACAGAGAAATGAGCAGTGAGTGGAGAGATAGCTACTTAGGGCTCCCTTCAAAATCCCTCACATTGAAAGATATCAGCCTCATCACGAAACCACCTCTTGGGGATTAATAGCTCCAAGTGCCCCATCAGAAAAATAAATAGATGGTTTCTGAACATTTATGGCAGCATTCTTGAAGCGCATGGGTAGTGGAATATAGGGCTCCTCACCCTCAGAAACAATATATCCCCAACACCCCTTCTTGTTCTTCTCCCGACGAGAACGACGAATTGTAACATTTTCACGCCTAATGGAAGACAGTAGAAGAACAGATGGAGAGGTATGTGGGCGGTCAAAGAAAATAGGAAGAGAAACCCTGAGTGAGGGGTTAACAAAGTGTGGAGACATCATTGAAATAATACATAGTTTGATATTTTCCATATTTGTCTCAGTCACCTCACTAATCAAGGAGAGAAAAGGAAAATAAGCAGTGATGTGTTTCACTCGTGGTTCGACAGCCTCCAAATCATAAACAACCAATTTGAACCCTAAGTCGGCCATCGAAGACGGTACATAATCCAAATCACCAACCTTCCCCACCGAGTCCATGAGACAATCATTAACAGAAAGGGTTAAGTCCGACTCTGCAGAAAAAACCCACCACATTTGGGTCAATAGAGGGGGAAACCTCAACAACATCCCGGGAACAAATCTTAACCCTCAATGCTAAAACATCAATGGTCACTAAATCCTCAGGAGCTAAATCAACATACACAGAGTCCAAGTCAGGGACAAACTTACCCATGTTAGGTGAGGAATACATCTCAAATCCACTCTCAATTAATGACAAGAAATTCTTTGAGCACGACGGAGAGTCTACATCCTCCGGACCAGCATCAGGATTCTAGCCAGATCTGTTTCCTCCAAAGAGAATGCAACATGCGGCTTTCAAATTCCACGTAGCCCTGTAGTAATGATATCTAAACGGGGCATTCAAGTAGTCCAAGTGTTTCTCCACAATACGACCACCCCAATCAATTTCAAGGGTTTCATCCAAACCCTCAGAAGTGTCAATTTCCACAAATACTTTTGCCATTCTCTTGTCGAAAGCATGGAGGTGGGTTTCATCTAAACTGAGAAATGTTCCCAGAACATTGCCAATCTCCTTCAAAGACTCCCTGGACCATAGCGTCAAAGGTAAATCTGGTAACAAAACCCAGAGGTGTCTCTTTCTTACCTTTGATTGACAAGGATTGAAACCACACCACCCCCTCCAAAGTATTAACGAGCCCTTATCAATCAACCATAGCCCATTCAAAATCTTAACAACATCGACTTCTTCAAGGAAAAGGAAAATCAACGACCCGTTTGAAATTCGACTGACAATGGGAGCATAATCCAACAATAGTTTCCACTTTTTGGAAATCCATTTTAGCCATCCCTCCTTGTCCATACGGCAATACTCCAGTCGTCCCACCAAATATCTGGTACTGAGAGATGCAACCTTCTCCATCAGGTTTTCCTTGTCTAAAATAAAGCATCTACACCTCTGTAATGCTTTGTATGCTCGGGCTTTATGTCGGTCACGTGACCTCTCCATGACAAAACCATCTGGAGTCCTCCCCCCTCTCGACATTCCACATAGTGTAACCCTAAACCACCCTCCAAACCACCACCACAAGGGAAAACACCTCTAACTTTTCGACACTCTGCCAAAAAACTCCACCAAGTCGATAGCCCTCGAAACCTATGGGAAACAGACAAAAACTGTAAGAGTTAGACTATCGACGTCATGGGCTATGAGAAAACCAATGAGCAAACACCTACATTTCATTTATAAATATATGTTGTGAACATAATTGAATAGTCATCATGGTTTAAGTAAATATAGGAAGTAAACAATGTATATGTATATAGAAGTGTATTATGGTATAATGTTTTGATAGGGCATATTTCAAGACTCTCAGAATTAACTTTATTTATGATGACTATTAGAATCTTAAGAATTAAGAAAAAAAAGAGATAGAAATGCCATACATTAAAGTCCGGCATAGAATACACTACAAAAATAATTTATAGGTTTTACCAACCATCTTGTATAAATAATCAAAAGTAAAGAAGGGAGAAACATTACATTATGGAATGATGTATCATTATGAGTATAACTGATTCAAAAGTATTTTAGTTATTAACAATGTTTGCTTCAAAAATATTGAAATTCAAATCTCAGAAGGTAAGAAGGATGAATAAATGGCCAACAAAATAGGTTATGTTTTAATAGTTTAGAATCCCCAAAAGAAAAATTGGCAAGGGATTTTGGAAATAAAATAAAAAGGGAATTGTTACGATAAAGAATAACATATAATTCATATTTTCTAAAAGATAAAACAACATTTAAGATTGATTTGAAAACAATTGCAAAATAAGAGGGACAATAAAACCCTTAAACTAGGATTTGATTACAAATAGATAAGATTTTGTAACAGAAATGATGAACACAAAACAAAAATATGAAAATAAAATTGTGTACTGTATGACAAGGAAATCCCCGTCAATCTCTTAATTCGTAATAAATTGTTTAATTACAAGAAATCTTGCCTTGTAGTATGTTGAAAAACATTATACCACTTAAGGCTTTACAATTTAGTCCTAATAGAATCCACTTACTTAGTTCTTTGTACTCAGGGTTGCAAGACTGAGTAATTTTGAGTACGTCGTCACCTTTAATAGGTAATAATACTCTGCAAAAATTATGAAATTCGTTAATTGATAGTGTTACAAGATGAAAATAGGGATAATGAAGACATGAATAAATGTGAAACAAATTAGGAGACAATTACTTGTTAGAAAATTTTTACGAGATATACACCCTTTCTTTTAAGATCATCCCACAATTGTACAAAATGAGTGATTAAGGAAAACAACAAACCCGGGAGTTGTTATTTGTTAACTAAAAATTACTTCTTTGTGTGCACTCACCTTATCCATAGAATAATATTGACAATTTAGGGAACGATTCAGGGCTTCCAGTTCAAATAACAAGCCTAGATGAATGTAGTACAATTTATTTAACAATAAGAATAGGTGTTTTTGGAACAACCCGGCGATAACAAAAATTTAAGTAAATACCTATTGAAGTTACAATTCCAACAAAATATTTGAGTTAAATATAAAAAGTATGTGTACTGTTGGAAGAGAGATGAGATCTAATGAAACCTCAATGAAACCACAAACTGTGTAGAGTAGTTGATCTCATGTAAGGAAAACACAACCTTCATAACTCTTAATTTGAGTAATAACAATATAAGACTTAACTCAAACACTGGTGACTTATTACTACAAAGTAATCAAAGAAAAGTCGAACTATGTCAATAAAACCTCAAAAAAGAAAGAAGAAATATAATGAGGGGTTGGTAAAACCAAAACGACTTAACATTAAACTTAATGAAGATAAATTACCTAATATGTGAATAATTGCAGACAAGGGAGAATCATTCCCACCCCAAAACACAACCACCTTGAAAAAAAATGGTATCCATAAGCTTGTATTGAAAATAAAATTTTACTTAATCTATGCACAAGATATTCTAATGGTCATACAAGAATTTTAAAGCAAACAATGATTAGCAGCCCACTATTGTACATCCAGGCACGTAGAGACCCCCAGAAACAGTGGTTACCCACATAATATATTCTCACAGCCAAGGCTCTAGAAACCATTATCCGGGATTGGATAGAGGATTGGAAACATCCGGGATCACCACCTCTTGAAGAGAAGAGTACCCAGCAGGCCGATGCAACAATTCTTGACAACGCTCAGACTACTCAGCCCCATCCTGAGCCACCACTACAAACCCACCAAATGGAGACTCGAAATGCAGAAGCTCAACCAAAATCATCGTGAAAAAAGCGAAGGGCTAACAAAGAGGCGAATACTTATGGTCTAGATAAGGAAGAAATTACAGCCCTGGCAGAGGCCTCACAAAAATCTATCCAACCACGGTTCAATGACTCTTACAAGCAGCAAAACCAGTGCACTATTGCCATTACATATAGGTTAAATTCCCTAAAAAAACAATTGAAGAAATTAAAATCACACTGGAGCGCACGTTACAGTAACCCCAGCACAAGACGCCCCTGACGCATCGGAGGCACAGGAAACCCTGTGTCGCAAACATGGCCACCCCAACAAGGTCTATTTAGGTAAAGAAGTGCGGGAATTTGGAGCTCTGGACCCCAACGAGGTACATAATAATACTTCCTTAGTTTTCGTAGATTTTTTGAAGGTCTAGTTGAAGGATCTACATGCTCTACAAAGAGCAATGGTTACAGAGATCCGAATATGAGGAAATAATATTGACAAATAGGTCAAGCACTCAGTCAAGGCTCTCAGCAAACTAAAGGCCAAAATGCACAGGACTACCCAAGAAGCAAAGAAAGAAGAAGAAAGTAAGCAGAAGCTTACCCACATCATTAATATTGTTTTTTCAAATGTGGTTGATGAGGAAATCTCACATGATATGCCATCAGAGGATAAGGTCCTTAGGCTGGGAAAGGTAGCTAGTGATATTAAGAGGAAGGTAAATTAATTAGAAGCACAACAGATCCCCAACACCCCACCAAAATCCTTGGAAAGTCGACATGATGCATCCATGCAGGCTACAAAACGGGTACAGGAAACAAAGCTGATATGTGCTAAAGCCATCAACCACGTCTCCCAAACTTGGGAGACTTTGCTGGATGATGAGTAATTATATAATATTGCAAGTGAAATCACTATGCTGGAAGTAAATATCATGCAGATGCAGAATGAAATAAAGCAGCTGCCCTTGGAGCATAAAAAGGTCAAAACCGCATAAATGTGTAGCCTGTAACAACGAACCATTGAGCTGCGTGCACAACAGCAAAAACCCAAGAAAAAGATAGAGGAGTTACAGGTAGAAGCAGAAAGAGTCACATGGCTAATTAAGCTTGTGCACCAGAAGGTGTGCAACATCGCGGCTTCAGTGGAAAGCAACATGCCGGAACACATCAGTTTCGAACTAGTGGAGCACATGCAGAAAGTTGAAGAGGAAGTGCTAGCAGAAAAAGAGAAGCCGCTGAAAATTGTGGAATATTTTTCAGAACACAGTTCATGTAAGTCATTTTATGGATCAATAGCTTTCGTGGCTTAAGACGAGCCATAGGTGAGTGTTGGGGGCCTGTTAGGCCCAAGATAGAAGGGAATAATTCATATAGAATTCTACATAAGTAAGGGAAAAAAAGTACAAGGAAGAAGAAGAAGGAGCTGCGACATAGGAAACAAGATCAAGGGAAAAGGGAAGGAAGCTGCACCAGAAGAAGGAATAAAAGGAGAACGAAAAAGAGAAGGCGTGGGACGAGGAAGCTATGCTAGTTTTGTAAGCTACGACGGAAGGACAAAGAAAGAGATATGATGACATGGCAGAATATTCGTGAAAGTAGGCGTGTAGATAAGGTAACAGCCATAAAGTGAAAGTAAGGCATGATGCAGAGAAGCAACAACCCTTAGCGATCATGGGTACAAGCTCAGATGGAGCCAACAGAAACCACATGCATAACGAAATTATTGTAAGTCAGGTCGATAGTGCCTCTTTGGTCATATTTTGCTAGAATAGGAAAGACAGCATGTGGGATGAAGATAGTAAGTCGACTAAGATAGCGACTGTAGCTAAGTCTGTTAGAGTCTGTATTAAGTCATGATTAAGTCTATAATAAGCATGTATAGGAAAATATCGAGTCTGTAATAAGGATATAAAAGGAGAAACCCAAGCTTTACATGGGTTAGTCGGTTAATCAGTTAGCCTATTAGCTAGTTCTTGTTTATATTCTTTTTGAGCCAAGTAGAGGATACAACATTTTTTAGTAGGTAACTCTGGATCATTGATTGCATCAGAGTAAGTGGATCTGAAGCTGAGTGCGCAGACAAATAGAGAAGGGCGAGTCGATCCAAGCTGTGTGTAATCATTGAGTAGGAGTAGAGTAGAGTGATAAATATAGAGAAGAACAGAGAGAATGAGAGGGAAAAGAATTCTGTATAGATAGAAGAGAAGATCTTGAACAGAGTCTGTAACTTTATGTACAAACAAAAGGTGCATCTATTTTCTCACGCCAATGCCAAATGAAGAGCACCTTGTGGTTTTTGCCCGGATGGGTTTCCACGTTACATGCTGTGTATATGTGTGAATGTTGAATAGCTTAGATAAGTGCATATTTACTATGTTAATGATTGATTGGTCATTGTGATTTAAATAGATAACTATATGAATTTTATATTCAAGTAATGAATACGTTTGTGATGTCTGCTCGATGTTCATTTTCTTAAGATTGCATAAATAAGGGTGAGTAATACTTCAGTATTGATATCTAAAGTGCAAACCACCAACCCACATTCCCGGTATTCATTGGAAACCTTGGCACAGGGCTAAGTACTTAAACACACTCCCGCACAAACTCTGAAAACATGGTTCTGGCAGTTACCCATAAGAACTGATATATCTCGAGTGAGATGACATCTGTGTCGCAGGTGCTTCCGGTTGGGCTTTGATCCGTCGGGCCGATATCTTGGGATTTGTTGTGTTGACTAGAGAGAGGGGACTGAACCTAGGTTGCGGGGGGCAAAGGCCAACATTGTCATATTTACGATGGCTTGTTGTATCTTTCGAATATTCGAGAAAGTTTTACTAATGTTTAAAAATAAGCTACTTTGTTAGATGTTAGGCAGAGTGTTGTTGAAATTCAGAAAAATATGTCGTCAGATTTTGGGTTCAAATTTACTTGTGATATATTTATGGCTGCATAGTGCATTCACTCTATTCAACTTGCATCATTGTCAGTGTGGCCTATAAAAATTTACAAGGTGCACTGAATTCCGGTGCGATCTGAATGACTCGAAAGCATCGCACACATTTTTTTATTTTTTATTTAAATACAGAAAATTTAGGCTTCAATAAAAAACTAATCCATTAAAAAATTAAATTATGATGTAAGAAACAACTGACTTACTCAACGACCCTTCGAGGAGGCATCATGGAAATGTATGGATAATTTGAATTTTGACCACCATTTGTCAAAATTCAACTTAACAGCAGCAGGAACTGCAAATGAAGATTGTGTCCACATGGACCACTAATGTTAGTGCATCCAAATGGGTAAGGTTTCACATGACGCTCTTGGGAGAAAAAACATTGAGAAGTGGTAAAAATAAATTTTACATCACGGTGTTTTTTTTATTAAACCCCGTTCTTGTGTGTTTTAGGTAAAGTGCATTGGTGTGTGTGGAAAAACTAATACGCCAAATAATAGGGTTTTAAAAAAAATACCAAGTTTTTCAGTGAATTTTTTAATATTTACAACTGATGTGTTTGGTAAAGACAATTGCACTGGTGATATCATACCAACGCACCGTCAAGCAGGGATTGTAAATACAATTTAAATGAATTTTGCAATGAAATTATTTGTAGTAGAATGCGGTGCGTTCATTTTTCAAACACACACCAGTGTGTTTACTGTTATCCTGCACATCAATGTTAGATTTATTATTAAAAATAAAAAATTGAAAGCATGGTGTGTTTAGATGTATTAAACGCACCGAGTCGTTATACTATTAACGCACTTATGCCTTTAATACATATAAACACACTAATGAACTGTTTTTTAAATATACAAGTTTTTAAATTATTTTTTTGTTGATTTATATTTTTTCTTTGTTTTGATGGATTATTATTTAGTTCCACACCGGTGAGATATAGTATGTAACGCACTGATGCGATTTTTGGGTTTAAACGCACCGATTGAAAAATATCTTCTCAACCCTATGCCCGCTTGCCTCCGCTAGAAACCTCTATTATAAATGGATTTTCGGCCTTTTTTTTTATGGGATTCCACTATAACCTCCATTATAGGGCCTTTTCCTTATAGTGGTTGTGTGTATTGACTATGACCATAAAAAATTATGACAGAAGTTGAAAATTTTCTACATGTATCCTTATGAAGGACCTCTCATAGTGACTGAAGGTTCTGCAAAAAGAAGCAACCTTGTGTTGTATAGAAGACAAACTATGACAACTTTTGAAGTAAGGACATCAATATTT
The DNA here is from genome assembly GCA_001517045.1 of Pseudotsuga menziesii. Taxonomy (NCBI): domain Eukaryota; kingdom Viridiplantae; phylum Streptophyta; class Pinopsida; order Pinales; family Pinaceae; genus Pseudotsuga; species Pseudotsuga menziesii. Next base: position 49,510 of record LPNX011003658.1, read on the forward strand.
GAGATAAGTATTTGGTTTTTCTTGTCTTGTCAATTGGAATAGACCCACATGATCATGTCTTGTATGAAAGCAATTATAACATATTTGTTTCTATAATGAATGAAATAAGCAAATGTCGAAAAGGAAAAAAGGTCAAAATAAAAGAAAAGGTGATGACTTGATATATATAATTAGAATATAAGGAGCACCAAGGATGGTGTTATTTTAAGGGGAAGGGGATGTAATATAGAACCTCCAAACAAAAGGAAAACCAAGACATAAAATACTAGTGAAAGGGTATAAGTGTGGGCATATGACTTGAGTTTGGAGATTAGACTAACCTTCAAGGAAAAATATCCATGGCCTTAAAGTAAAGAACTGAATGTGTTCTAGCATGAGATTTCTTGTGTATGAGCCATTAAGGGATTGGAAAAAAGTGATTCTTAAATTGATAACATCAAAGACATAAACTCCTTGAGTTTGTTGCAAGTTGAGAACTGAAAAGGTGTAAGTGGAAACTAAAGGGTGAGTCTCCTAGAATACTACAGACAGAGTTGGTCTTGAAAAGACTTTTAAGTGAGACTTAAATTGTTATAACTTGATTATATTAACACCTAGAGAAATTATAACCTGGCTCGAGGGTGACTAGAGGAGGATAATAAGATCAAGTGTCCTCATTAGTCTATGGTTGGGCGGTTCCGGGGTTACCCAGTGGGGATTGAATATTAAATGTTGTTACACATATGTTATTTCTTTGGTTAAATAAAAGCTTATTTCTTTGATTACTTTTCTTTATAAGTATTATTTGTTTGTTATAATAAATGCATGTAAATTTAATGAAAATGTTATCTTTCTATACCGATATTTTTGATAAAAAAATTATTATAAAAAAAAATGATATTTACAAAGATTTATATATATTTATATTTGGATCTAAAGATTTATATATATTTATATTTGGATCTAAAATGTGATAGCCACTATTTTACTATTTTTTCCGAGTAAGTAAAACTAGAACATTAAACATATTCATTACATGAAATATGAAATATAACCAATGGGTTAATCATCTTTGTGTACACATGTACTATATAATTATATAATGCATAAAAAAATATAGAGCATTATAGCCTACATAAATGATGATAAATGGACATGTAAGCTCCATTATTTAAACATGTTACTAAATCCGCAAAGAGAGAAAGAGGGTTATTTAAACCATAGCTTGTATGGAAAACCTTGAAAAAAATTCATATACTTGTCTATATGCATTGGATTGGTGCAGTACGATATTAGCTACATTTCGTTTATAAATATATGTTATGAACACAAAATTGAATTGTCATGATAGTTTAAGTAAACATAGTTTTGGCTTACACTACAAATATTAATATATAATATTGTGTTTTTGCTGGAAAAAAAACATAGAAAGTAATATATATATAAATAAGTTGGCACATATTTGCATGCAACTGCATGCATCCAAAGTTCGGGGTTTGCTTTCCTATTTGATTAAGGAATAAGTCTATTAGCCATCTACATTATACACATAACCAGGAAAATATCAGTTTGGGATATTACAAAAATGAAAACCAAGACATAAATGACCAGTGAAAGGGTATAAGTATGGGCAGATGACTTGGGTTTGGAGATTAGTCTGGTTTAAGGAAAAATATCCAAGGCCTTAAAGTAAAGCATTGGATGTGTTTTAAAAGAAGATTGCTTGTGTATGAGCCATTAAGGGATTGGAAAAAGTGATTCTTGAATTGATAATATCAAAAACATAGACTCCTTGAGTTTGTTGCATGTTGAGAACTGAAAAAGGTGTGAGTGGAAACTAAAGGGTGAGTTTGCTAAAATACTAAAGACCGAGTTGGTCTTGAAAAGACTTCTAACTAAGACTTAAATTGTTATAACTTGATTATATTAACACCTAGAGAGATTATGACCTAGCTTGAGGGTAACTAGAGGCAGATAATAATATCAAGTGTTATCATTAATATGTGGTTGGGTGGTTCGGGGGTTACCCAGTGGGTCACTACAAAAATAATATTACTTGAATGAGATAAGTATTATTCAGAGTTTGTATTAAATATTAAATGTTGTTAAAAATATGTTATTTCTTTGCTTACTTTTCTTTATAAACATCATGTGTTTCCTATAATAAATGAATGCAATTATGAAAATATTATCTTTCCATCCCGATATTTCTGATCCAAAAAACAAATAATATCTACAAAGATTTATATATATTTATATTTGGAGCTAATAGTAAAACCAAATTAGAAGACAAAGATGTGATGGCTACTATTTTACTATTTTTATCGAGTAAGTAAAACTAGAACATTAAACATGTTATCATCCTTTGTGTGCACATATACTATATAATTTAGTTCATAAAAAAAAAAATCTTTATAACCTACAGAAAGGATGAGAAATGGATATGTAAGCTCCATTATCTAAACATGTTACTAAATCCGCAAACAACGAAAGAGGGTTATTGTACTTGCCGATAGGCAGTGTACAAATTGTATTCGATATGGGTTGACTGCATATTAATTTACTAGTTGACCATACATTTTTTAGGGTTCCTATACTTTCAGATAAGGTAGATAATTTAATTATTTTTATCAAAATTTTAAATCTATTTAACTTCAACCTTATTGGGTGAGAGAATTGTGGCGTTATTTCCCAATCGGCGGCGGAATGCTCTATTTTGGCCACTCAGTATTAAATGAGAGCATCAATACTATGTTCCTACCGAGGAGAAGCATTGAATGCGAGCATTTCCACCGCATTTAGTGCCACCGACTTCACCACCAAGATAGATATCATCGATTGTGCAACCTCCTAAACCGCCATTCACTACCACCGCTACAGTGCCTTTACTACCACTGTTGAAAGGATTCTCATTGTCGCTACTGGTTAAGGGAATTAGTGCTACTGCTAATTTGCACAAAATTGTATGTTGGACCTCGAGCTATTCGAATGCTAAATTGTTATTGTCTCAATTTAGGTACAAGTCTCTCCTCCATAACCTAGCGTTTTTTGTTGCTTCATTTTAACTATTTTAAATTTAGTAAAAATTCTGTACAACAAGCATCATTTACCTAGTTAATCCTCTTGGCATGATTCTTTTTTGTTCTATAGATCATTCCATATGAAGCATCCCAACCAATGACACAGGGAGCTCTTTCTTCTTTGGTCGCTCTGGGTAAAATACTTATAATCTTTGCTTCTAATTTTCTTTGAATACTGGACTATATTTGTGAAACATGATAACAATTGATAAAAACCAATTGTTAAAGTTTACTCTGCTTCTAATTTTCTTTGAATACTGGACTATAGTCATGAAATAAGATTACAATCAAGTGTTAGCCTTTTCTCTCCTTGAAAAAAAATTAGATTTTACATCTCAAGAAAGTTACAGTAAACATTTTATAGTTGAATTTACAACAATACTTACAGTATATAATCTGATCAATACTTACAATAGAATTTACAACAATTTTTACAGTATAGAATTTGTTTGCATTCTGCAATAATTACAGACAAATAGTGTTAGAGTGGCCTTACAAAGAATTCTCATGAATGAGAATAGAAGACCGCTAGTCACGTAACCTTGCATCCAATAGACGGAGATAAGGTGATGTCGTTGCAACACATCTACAGGGATTCATTGCATAAATTAAAAATGTTCATAAACAACAAGTTGGTAGCATCGGTTGGTAGACGGTCTAGTCACAAAATGCACATTCTCTCAAGGCTGAGGAAGAGGAAATGCTCACATGAGCCGCTGGAAGACACCCATGTAAACCTCAACAGGTCTATGGCTCATGAGAAAAAGAGAGAAAATGCAGAAGGAGGTGTAGAGACTATCAATGCATACAAAATTGATTCACGTAGAGAGCAGAAAAAAAATGAAATGCCCACCAAAGATTGGCAAGTAAGAAACACCATTGTCATCATGGTTCGGGTTTTGGCAAGTAAGAAACACCATTGTCATCATGGTTCAAGTTTTGGCAAGAAATAAACACCATTGTCACCATGGTTTGGGTTGTCCTTGTGGCACAATAGAGAATGCAAAAAATCCAGATGGGCCTCAGTCTGCCTGAGAAATTGATCCTAATAACACCAAATGTACCTGTAATCGAAATCCCAGAGCCCCAGTCAACCTGCAAGAATTAATACATCCCATTAAAACTGCATTGGCTAGCAAGAACTAGTAAAATAATTGGAATTACATTTGCTTGCAAGAACAAGTTCATCTTTACTCATGCAGGATTGTAGGTATCAATGCCTCATCCATGAAATTACCTACACCTATTCATGCATAGGTTTAGTGAATATTACAGATTTGTTAATGCTAGGCCTTTCTTTTTTCCTAAGATCATAGTACTTTTGTTGCAGGTGTTTCATTAGAGAAACTGAAAAGCGAAGCAACAGACATAAAGTGAAGCTCACACCTTAGCTTATTTGACTTAACATTGTGCATGCTCGAGCAAAATTTTTCTTCTGTGTGAACATTTGTCAACTCATCAAATTGTTTATCGGACAAATTTAGGATTCTTTTGTTACCAATTAAAATCGAGTTTTTGAAAATTTTGATGCAAAGTCGTTGAAATTATTAGTTGTGTAAACGAGCTTTTCACTGAGATCAAATCATAGTTTTTTTAATTCATATATAAGCATTCTAGATCAATTTCATTTTAGCTCCAATTTTTAAATAAGTGTTAAATGAACGTTTTCAAAATCATCCAAAAATACCCTCTTTTAAAATACTTGTACTAGCATGTATTTAGTTGGGTATGCTATGTCACTATCTAAAAGATTTAGAATATTATATTTTTCCGTCACAACGATTGCGATCTCACTATCCCAAAAAATCATAAAATTATAGTTTGTCTTCTTGCCAAGAAGATAACCATAAATGGTTTTAAATATTTTAAAACACATCTAACATCCAACTTCACTTAATTGATTTCCAAATAACTATTTAATAAATTTAATATTGAAGCAGAACCCATTTCAATCATAAAATTCTTCAAGATAGTAATGAGAACTTTGACACTAGTCACACATTGTGAATATATAACTTTATAACAATTGGTGTGTCACACATTGCGATTATATAACATTTTCACAATTAGTGTGTCATCAAAGTTTGCATAAACCAGCATAGATCCAAATCTTAGGCTCTATCAAGCGCCGAGAGGGATCAAATCTCTTTGTAGGTATCCATTGATTTGATTCAAACCAAAAGACACATCTTTTTATTTAAGGTCCACATATAATATTACATGGTTGAAGCTAATATACAAATAATAATTACATGGTTGGAATCTTTCCAGAATCATGGAGCTAATATTAATATCTCACTGCTTTCCACTGCCACATAATAGTGTCATGTATGTTTGCTTTCCACTGCCACATAATAGTGTCATCTAAGGTTTCTTCCGCAACTATTTACATTTCGTTTATAGATATATGTGGTGAACATATATTGAAAAATCATGATATTTTAAGTAAATATAGTAAGTAAACAATGTATATATATACACGTGTATTACTGTATAACCTTTAATAGGGCATAATTCAAGACTCCGAGAATTAACTTTATATATCAGGACTATTAGACTCTTAAGAATTAAGAAAAAAGGATAGCAATGTCATTAAGGTGCGGCATAGGATACACTTAAAAGAAATAATATAGGTTTTACCAACCATCTCATATAAATACTCGAAAGTAAATAAGGGGGAAACATTACATTATGGAACGACGTACCATCATGAGTATTGCAGATTTAAAAGTATTTTAGTTATTAACAATGTTTGCTTCAAAAATATTGAAATTCAAATCTCAAAAGTTAAGAAGGATGAATAAAAAGCCAACCAAATAAGTTATGTTTTAATAGTTTTGAAGCCCCAAATGAAAAATTGGCAAGGGTTTTGGGAAATAAAATAAAAAGGGAATTTTTATGATAAAGGATAATATATAATTTGTATTTACTAAAGGAGAAACAACATTTAAGATTGATTCAAAAACAATAGCAGAATCAGAAGGATAATAAAACACTTAAACCAAGATTTGATAAAACTTTATACTATAAATGATAAACACAATACAAAAATATGAAAATAAAATTGTATACTGTATGACAAGGAAATCCTTGTCAATTTCTTAATTTGTAATCATGTGTTTAATTACAAGAAAACTTGGCTTGTGGTTCGTTGAGAAACATTATACCACTTAAGGATTTACAATTTAGTCCTAATAGAATCCACTTACTCAGTTCTTTGTACTCGGGGTTGCAAGGCCGAATAATTTTGAGTACGTCCTCACCTTTAACAGGTAATACTCTGCAAAAATAATGAAATTCATTAATTGATAGTGTTACAAGATGAAGATAGGGATAATGAGGACATCAATAAATGTGAATCAAATTAAGAGAAGATTATTTGTTAGAAAATGTTTAAGAGATATACACCCTTTCTTTTAATAGCAACTCGCAATTGTACAAAATGAGTGATTAAGGAAAACAACAAACCTAGGAGTTGTTATTTGCTAAAAAATACTTCTCTGTGTGCACTCACCTAAACCATAGAATAATCCTAACAATTTAGGGAAAGATTCAGGGCTTCCAACTCAAACAACAAGACTAGCTGAATGTAGTACAATTCATCCAACAATAAATATAGGTGGTTTTCGAACTATCCGACGATAACAAAAATTCAAGTAAATGGGCTGGTGCAAGCTAATGTTGGTCACTTATGACGCATTCGTTGCAATGGACTTCTGGAAAAATAGAAATCTAAATGTCAAAAATCAATATTAGAGGTACCTACACAACTTTTTGGAATATGGCGTAAGATTATGAAACGTGGACAATCGGATTACCTTCTGGAATATATAACTTTTATTTATGGAAACTAAGTATAAATCCCAAACAATGAGGTTCTTCTAAGGTTGGTATGTTATTTTTTTCCCAAAAAATAATGAATATGTTTGCATTGGTCCACTCGTTTGGTATGCAAATGGTGGAATTTTGTGAAAAAAATTATATAGAGTTGTAGATAACAGGTGTGTCTAGTGCAGCGTTATATATATATATATATATATATATATATATATATATATATATTAAATTAAGGAAGTCAGTGATGCACTAAAATGACAAGGTCGAGCGTTGGTCCACGACATCTTGGTCTTAACATAGTCAATGAACGATATTGTTTTTGTTTAGGATGTAGGTCTTTGTGTCTTCTTGTGCGAGTTCTTTTCCGTTTTCTAAATAGGTGAGCGAATCAAAAGTTATAGCCGAAGCAAATAGCCTACCTTTTGTGTTAGATTGACATTAGTCCATTTAAAATTAAATAAAAAATAGAAAAAAATAGATTTAAATAAAAATTACATATTCATAATCTACAGACAGAGTTACACAAGTGTGTGAATTTTCATTAGCAGTGGACAAGCGTGGCATATGCAAAATCATGCACGAAATAAGAGAAGTCACTACAAAACATGTTTTATGTCATGAGACAGTCTAAACCACTTGGTTTGGCAACCCGAACCTAAAACCAAAGAAGCCAAGTCATCCACCACATAGGTTGGAAAAAAGGTGCCCACCAAAATTCTAAATTTAAATCACGCGTGCGCGTAGTTTAAAATGTAACTCGAACGCACTAGAAGTGCACTCATGCTTCTAAGTGTGTACATGTTAAATACACGTGCGTGCATCTGTTAAGTTAAAACTTTGTTTTGATTTTATTTTCAAGCATTTGCAATGGAATGATGATGAGGAGGAGGAGGAGGATGACAATGATGATGACTATGATGATGAGGATGATGATGATGATGATGATGATGGTGATGACGATGATGATGAACAATGATGGTGATGATGATGATGAGGAGGAGGATGAGGATGAGGATGATGATGATGATCACGATGACTATGACTATGATGACGATGATTATGATGATGATGATGATGATGATTACGATGATGAGGATGATGATGTTGATAATGATGATGATGATGATGATGACCATGGCGATGATGATGAACAATGATGATGACGATGATGATGACTGTGATGATGATGATCTTGATGATGATGATGATGACGATGATGACGACGACGACAACGACGATGATGATGATGATCACGAATAGTATGACTATGATGATGATGATTATGATGATGATTACGATGATGAGGATGATGATGACTATGATGGTGATGATAATGATGATGATGATGATGACAATGATGATGATGAGGATGATGATTATGAGAAGCAGGATGATGACTATGATGATGATGAGGATGAGGATGAGGAGGATGATGATGATGATGATGATGATGATGATGCCGATGACGATGATGATGAACAATGATGGTGATGATGATGATGACAATGATGATGATGAGGATGATGACTATGATGATGATGATGATGACGATGACGATGACAATGATGACGACGATGGTGATGATGATGATGATGATGAGGATGATGATGATGACGACGATGATGAGGAACGATGATGATGATGATGATGATGATAATGATGATAGGTTTAGTTGGTGACTTTGCTTTGATTTTATTTTCAAGAATTTTCAATGGAATGATGATGATGACCATGACGATGATGATGAACAATGATGATGATGATGAGGAGGATGATTACAATGATGAGGATGAGGATGATGATTATGATGATGATGATAATGATGATGATGACGATGACGATGACGATGATGATGAACAATGATGGTGATGATGACAATAAGGATGATGACAATGATGATGATGAGGATGATGACTATGATGATGATGACGAGGATGATGATGATGATGATGATGACAATTACAATGATGATGACCAATGATGGCGATGATGATGATGATGATGACGACAATAATGAGGAACAATGATGACGATGATAGGTTTAGTTGAAACTTTGATTTTATTTTCAAGCATTTGCAATGGAATGATGATGATGAACAATGATGATGATGATAAGGAGGATGATGACAATGATGATGATGAGGATGATGACTATGATGATGATGATGATGATGAGGATCATGATCATGATGATGGCAATGACAATGATGATGAACAATGATGGTGATGATGATGATGATGATCACGATGACTATGACTATGAAGACGATGATTATGATGATTACGATGATGAGGATGATGATGTTGATGACGACGATGACGATGACGATGATGGGGATGATGATGACTATGATGATGAACAATGATGGTGATGATGATGATGATGAGGATGATGATGATGGAGACGATGATGAGGAACAATGATGATGATGATAAGAATGATGGCGATGATAATGATAAGAATGATGACAATGATGATGATGATGAGGACGAGGATGATGATGATGATCACGATGACTATGACTATGATGACGATGATTATGTTGATTACGATGATGAGGATGATGATATTGGTGACGACGATGATGATGAGGATGAGGATGATGATGACTATGATGATGAACAATGATGGTGATGATGATGATGAGGAGGAGGATGAGGATGATGATGATGACGATGATGATGAGGAACAATGATGATGATGATGATGATGATGGTGGTGATGATGATGATAAGGATGATGACAATGATGATGATGAGAATGATGACTATGATGATGAGGAGGAGGATGAGGATGATGATGATGATGATGATGACAGTGATGATGAACAATGATGGTGATGATGATGAGGAGGAGGATGAGGATGATGACGATGATGAAAATGATGAGGAACAATGATGATGATGATGATGATAGGTTTAGTTAAAATTTGATTTTATTTTATTTTCAAGCATTTGCAATGGAATGATGATGAGGAGGAGGAGGATGATGACAATGATGATGATGAAGATGATGACTATGATGATGATGATGAGGATGATGAGGATGATGATGATGGCGATGACGATGATGATGAACAATGATGATGATGACTATGATGATGATGATGATGATGATGATGACAACGATGACGATGATGATGATGATCATCATCATGAATAGTATGACTATGATGACCATGATTATGATGATGAGGATGATGATGACAATGATGGTGATGATGACAATGATGATGATGAGGATGATGACTATGATGATGATGATGGGGATGAGGATGATGATGATGATGAAGATGAGTAGGATGATGACTATGATGATTATGATGATGATGAGGAGGAGGAGGAGGAGGAGGATGACGATGACAATGATGATGAACAATGATGGTGATGATGATGATGAGGATGATGACAATGATGATGAAGAAGATGATGACTATGATGACAAGGAGGAGGAGGAGGAGGAGGAGGAGGAGGAGGAGGATGACGATGATGATGATGATAGGTTTAGTCAAAACTTTGCTTTGATTTTATTTTCAAGCATTTTCAATGGAATGATGATGATGACCATGACGATGATGATGAACAATGATGATGAGGAGGAGGAGGATGATGACAATGATGATGATGAGGATGATGACTATGATGATGATGATGATGAGGATGAGGATGATGATGATAATGACGATGATGACAATGATGATTAACAATGATAGTGATGATGATAATGATGATGTTGAGGAATAATGATGATGATAATCTTTCCATTGATTTTATTTTCAAGTATTTTCAATGAAATAATGATGACGACCATGACTATGATGACAAGGATGATGACAATGGAATGACAATGATGATGAACAATCTGTGATGACTATGATGATGATGATGATAAGGATGTGGATGATGATAAGGATGTGGATGATGAGGATGAGGATGATGACTATGATGATGATGATGATGATGATGATGATGATGATGACGACGACGATGATGATGACGACGATGATGAACAATGATGGTGATGATGATGACGACGATGACGAGGAACAATGATGATGATGATGAGGATGAGGATGATGACAATGATGATGATGAGGATGATGACTATGATGATGATGATGAGGATGACTATGATGAGGATGACTATGATGACGATGATTATGATGAAAGCTGAGCCTGACCTTAGTGTAGGAGATCAGCCTCCTTTTAGAATGCATTTTTGGCTCTTTTTCTGATACGATGAAAAATATACTTCATCTTGAATTAGTTATCCCTCGAGCTCCTTGTGGGATAAGTCGTCTTGGTTCATCTTGTGCTCTCTTTAGTCTTGTCTGATGTCCTAGGGGGTAAGATGGTTATCAATTGAGCTTTTGTTATTGGAGATAGTGAATTTATTATATAAATGATGTTGAAAGGGTGTTTTCAAAGTAATGGGGGTGATTAAGATTCCAATACTATAGTGGCCATGACTTGTGAGTTTCTTTTCATGTGACGGTTGTTCATCGATGTCTACAAATGTACGGTCCATAGAATAGAACAGATCATCTGGTATCATAAATATTCAAATGAATGTGTGGCCATCAGTGTAATGAGTGTTTATATGTGTATTAAATATTTTGACAGTTTTCAAGATTTAGTAATGAGATTTCACCTATTTTCAAGATTTGGTAATTAATATTTATAGTAAGACATTTAATACTCCATACAGCATGGCCCCTCCGACATCACATCTATAAAATTTGAAGGACGAAGGATTTTGTAGAGTCAACGGAGCCCAATGCTTTCTTCTTTCTTGATAGTAGTTGTCAATTTCAATTACTCATGGAACTCGTGTCCATAATTTTGACGTGTCAGCTCGCACAAGCACTCTCTGCATTTTTCTCAGTACACGATTGATGACTTATTAACAGAGATTTATCTATCCCATTATTTATATATAACAAACTCTTCCAAGTTTGATTTTAGGATGATGACAATGATGATGATGAGGATGATGACTATGATGATGATGATTACGATGATGATGAATATGATGATGATTATGATGGTGATGATGTTCAGTGTTGGAGGCCTCCCTTACCCTCCACCATCCATAGGTAAGGAGCCTAAGACCTCATAATGGCACCCATGGGCCTAAGAAGAAAGTAGTGGTGAAGATTATATTGTAAAAATACTTGTACATGTGTGAATACCAAGACATTGTTGAAGAATGTTAGTCATTAAATGAGATAAACTTTAGTGAATAATTGTTGTAAATGTTAGGCATAAGCTTGTGCGCGCCTATTTGCATAGTATGCATTAGTACATGTGCGCACTCTTATACACACATGTGTGCTCATAAAGACACGTGTCTGCACCTATTACTAGTTAAAAAAATAGATATCTAGATTCTTGGGATACTTGCTACCAATTTTCACAGGTTTTCTACAACTATTCGTGTGTTTTGTGCTCCCGAACTTTGCAATTTGGCTCACACTCAATCATCAATTAGACACTATTTGATCTATTGGATATAAGATCACTCTTGGAATCTAACAAACATATTCAGTGGTCTTGGAAGTTAGTGGATACATTCAAACTACAAGTTTTCATTACAAGAAGAGATCATTTTGAATAGGTATGGTGAATTGTAAATAATTGTTTTCATTCACAAGCTTTCAGATCATTTCATTGATTTATGTTTTATCATATGCCTACAACAATATCTCTCTCATAGACAACAATTAATTTCACAAGAATAATTCCCAACTTTGCATCTAAACAAGTCTCATATTCTCCATACAAGATGAAGTATGCAATGTTAACTAATTTACATTTGCACATGAATATATTTTGATTTCACACAATGATGGCATAGATGAATTTATCTCCGAGACTCTTCAATTTAAAAAAAATTCTTTGAAGCAATCGTGGGAGAGGGTCCATATTGAATAGTTCACCAAGTTTTCCATATTCTCTATACAAGATAAAGTATGCAATATAGACCAATAATGATTTGCACATGAATATATTTTGATTTCCCATAAGGATGACATAGATGAGGTTCTCTATTGAGACTCTTCAATTTTTATAAAAACCTTGGAAGAAATCATGTGAGAGGGTCCTTATTGAATAGTTCACCAACTTGTCCATGCTCTCCTCTTCGTGCTAGATTTATCATAACATGCCTTTCAGCTTGACAGGGATGCCTCTACCTCAATGATTTTTCCTTTTTTGGGGGGGATTTGGAACCTCCTCATTGTGTAATTAGTCAATTTGTTCTTTTTAGTTAACTTGTAACTTAATGAGCATAATTTATTCAATTTATTCCCAAGACATCCAAACACCAACTTGTGTCTTCCTTCACAACTAATGTGGCATATTTTGTGTAATGTCATCTTGTCTGAAGGTGTTGGAAATGAAGAATATATCACTCATCTTCTTGTGACTTATTTTTTAAAACAAAGGAAGTCATAATCCTATAGCTGTAATACCTACAAAATTGACTCTCTTTACTTGACTCAAATAGAGTATAGAAATGAAACTTTAGTTTGAACATAAAGAGAAACCTTTAATCAACATTTATGTATCAATGCTAATAATTACCATACTAACATATTTGTAATTTAGTTAATTATGTTGGAATGCGTCATGTTTCTTGTATAATGGAACTAATACCTTATTTGTTGCATCTTATGTAGGGGTATAACTCATAGTTTTGATAAAGAAACTTTTGGAGATGGTCAACTCACGTAACAGAGTAAGAAAAACTAGAAGGAATATTCCCATTGAAAATGAAAATGAGGTAAGAGAGGCTGGCGGGTTGGAAATGGAGAGAGTGATACATGGTCCAGACATTTACACTGATACTGCGATTGATCCTAACATAGTTGATGGAATAAAAACCTCTACTTCAAAACCATGTGTGAAGCGGTTGCGTCCAATGGACCCAACTCAAATTCCAACATCAACGCAGTCTTAAACCAACAATCCATCAACAAGGCATGTTGAAGCTCTTGAAGACATAGGTATATTGAGAGATGTCGAGTATCAAGCATTGGACCTAGGAGCAATGATTAATTTGCAATATCTCCAAGAAGACCACAACCATGTCGAGCACACTCTCAATAGGGACCAACATGTGAATGAAGCACCACAACAAAGAAGCCCTGGGATTCGTAGCTCATGTCCACCTTCCCTACCTCAACTGTCTAGTGCAAGAAAAAAGACTCCTAGATGTATCCATGTGGATGAAAGTTGTTTATCAGGATTTGAAGGTAAGTTTCCCAAATGCACTATCGATTGGAAATGTAGCAAACTAATGAAGGAATATTTTGAATCCAAAGGCGATGCAGGTAAATGTCAATTATTACTATGTTTGTTAAAGTCAAATTGTTTAGTTGTTGTTAGGAGAATTCTGGGCATAAAGATGGTTAGAAGTTTAGAGGCTAACAATCATATTGTTAGAAATATCCAATTTGCTTTTAATGTGATTGCGAAGACGTCTCGTACTAAAGATCTTTGTGATTCTCATCGCGTGTTATCAGAATCATTTGTAAGCAAGTGCACACGACAACGTCGCCTCCTTTCACATATTTAAATTAAATAGAAAAAATGTTAAGAAGTACTTTGTTATAAGAGAAAATATTTAGACTCCAGGTGGAAAAGATTGTTGGGATTTTGTCGGCAAGTTGCCTCATCGAGATATGAAGCTAATTGATGCTGTTAAGGACTTAGTACAAAAGTTCTGGCATGAACATACCAGACCTCATCTAACCAAATAGATGTGCTAAAGCTGAGAAAAGGTTCCACTGAATCTGAACCCCACGTCAAACACTTCCTTGACACAACACAGACTGAACTCTATGAGAGATTCAGAAATGAGCACACACAATTGAACATGGGCCAAAGGTCCTTTGAGAAATGTAAACCATGGTATGTTTGTATATGCATTGATCGAAACACATGCTATTGTAGATACAATGTAGAATATGAATATTTTTATGACACGTATAAACATATATTTTGTCATTTGCATACTAACCTTGAGCAAGGCTGCAATGAATCCATAATACCACTGAATGCATTGAGAGATTTTATCGTGAGCATCATGTGTCCAAGGCATGAAGGACAAAAATACTATGGAAAATCATGTCTATATGGGTATTGTTCCATGTGCAGTGGGTTTTCTCTTTTGAACCGTTGCATTCATGGAAGCGATGAGCATCAATTTGGCAATATGAGCGTGGAGATGCAGAGCTTCAAGTACATAACCTATCAATTATATAGTGCAAAGGAAAGTAAAAATATTGCATTGGTGAAGTCACATGTGCAAATGATTATTGCATGTTTTTCCTCTTACATGTTTAGTTTCTACATATGCATTCTTTAAATGTCACATTCTAATACGACCCTTGTTTTCATGGAAACAGGTATGGGTATGTGATTTTTTGATGGATTTCTACAAGAAAACCAAGTAGTATGTTCAACATGTCCATGTAGCGTGATAGCAGGATGAGCAGTATAGAGAATGCAAGGAAATATTTGCCATTGGGACCATATTGTCAATTGTGGATTTTGCAGAAAACTACACTCTTCAGCCACAAAATGAAATTCAGAGTCAATACTACCATTCCAACCAAGTAAGCATCATGGTACATATTACATATAGGCATGGCCCTCAGAGAAGCATTAACAACAAGATAATACATAAGGAGACAAAATTTTACATAAGTGCTGACAAATGCCATGATCTGCATTATGTGCAACATTGTTTTCGAATTTTCTATGATCAGCTAAAGGAGGGAGATATATAGATGGATCTGCATTGGATATGGTCAGATGGGTGTGTGGTCCAGTTCAAAAATTCCCGAGTCTTCCAATGGATGAGTATGTTACATAATACTTACAATGTGTCGCATATATGGAGCTACTTTGAGACCAAGCACGACAAAGGTGAGCATGATGGGGCTGTTGCATGCATTAAGACCGCACTACGCAGGGAGGAGATGAGGTTTACCAGAAACCCCCATATCAAAGATGCAAAATCCATAGTTGAATGGTGCTCTGCAACAATGTCAGACCAAACTAAAGTGCAACATACATCAACAAGGGCAGGAAGGCCATTCAACAATTTTTGGCATGTGGTTGACATAAATCAATCCCATTCCTATAGTTGCAGCACAATACAAGGAACACATGTATTTCCTTTGGTTTGAAGCTCAAACAACCCCCAATTTTAAATATGGACGTGAAAACTTGCTTGCTTTTGCAGCCCTTGTAGCAGTGGTGAACGGGATGAATGCAAATGCATGGATTGGGTTGATGACTGGGATTGTGTGTCACTTGCAGTAGACCCACGTGTAGTCATTGAAACAACCCACTTAAAGGAGGGTCAGTCAATGATTTCGACAGACAATGACCATATCTCAAATCATGTACAACCAAGACACATATATGTAGTTGTTTCCCCGAAAGACAATGAATGGGGCATGGATTATTGGTTGGCACGATGCATTCGAGGTAAGCAAATACTGAATGGATCATTGATTGATGATGAAGGAACTGAATTTCCTATTGGCTCAATGGTAGTTGAGGGTGAATATCTTACACTAGATGGGAAATCAAGAAGAACTAGTGGGCATGTATTCATGGATTACAGACTAGGTTATGTGGTCTGTCACTTCACAAACTTGATTGTTGGCATGAACATCCATCTACAGACAATGTCAAACAAGAACTCAACTAAGGTACATTACTTCTTGCCTCATTCATAGAACGAGAGATTGATGGAGGCAATTAGGAACATAGAGGATCCAGATGGCTATATTGAATGAGATTAGGTAATTGTGCTTACACTCCACTTGGGCAAAACCCTAGTTTGCATAATGTGGCATGGAGGCATGCCTGGGCCATTCGAAGTCAGGGGGGAGGCCACCCTAGCCATAATCCCATGCCACACTCCCAATGAAACCGACGGTTTTTCCATCGGATCCTCGATCAACGTTCTATGGTGAGTTGCAGTAGGACTACAAAAGCCATTCAGAGATGCATGGGACAATTCAAGGTCAAGGTCCAAAAACCAAACCGAGTGACGATTTCAAAATCCATCAGCACCTACAGGTGTGTTTGGGCATGGCATCCATGGGCACGCTACCCTTGGCCTCCCGAAACAGGGTTTTGCAGGGTCGATGCATCATTTCCAGAATTGCATGGACCCCACTGGAGTGAAACCCTAGTTTGCAAAATTTGGCCTGGAGGCACACTCAGGCCTTTTAGAGTCAAGTGGGAGGCCACCCTGACCATAATCCCATGCCACTATCCCAATAGAACCGATGATTCATCCATTGGATCCCTGGTCAATGGTCTATGGTGAGTTTTAGTAGGCTTGCAAAAGCCATTCAGGGATTCCTAGGCCAATTCAAGGTCGGGGTCCAAAAACCAAACCAGACGATGATTTCCAAATCCATCGGCACCTGTAGGTGTTTTTGGGCATGGCCTCCATAGGAACGCTACCCTCGGTTTCCTGGCACATGGTTTTGTAGGGATGGTGCACCGTTTCTAGGGTTGCATGGACCCCACTGGTGCGAAACCCTAGTTTGAAAAATATGGCCTGGAGGCATGCTCGAGTCGTGTAGAGTAAGGTGGGAGACCACCCTAGCCATAATACCATGCCACAATCCCAATGGAACCACTGTTTCATCCATCGAATGCCTGGTCAATGTTCTATGGCGAGTTGCAATAGGCCTGCAACTCTCGCATTGTTGGGTCAACTCTGTAAAACCATCCACTATGCCAGAATTGGTAGTGTTCCCATATTGGCATTGGAAATACACACTTATTAGAGCCAATGACATGAAATATTGCTGCTTCATTTGGGTTTTCACTCCCGGATCAAGAGTCAGCAAGTGTCCCTGAACAACATTTTCATACAACTCTCAACTCGACATAACTCAACAAATGGAGGTTGGATCGATGAGTCGTCAACTCCATTGGTCTCCTAGCATGCCATTACCTCTGGTGGGCCCTCTCCACCACATTTTCATGGCCCAGTGAGTTCATTGTGCATCGGTTTTGTAAACTATAGTTTTTCTCAGTTTCCTTCAATGCAATTCTAGAATTGGTGGGTCAACTCTGCAAAAACCCATCGTGCCAGTATTGGTAGTGTTCCCATATCAACATTCGCCATATAACTTGTTGGATCCAACGACATGCAATCTTGCTCCTCCATTTGGTTTTTCACTCTCGGACCGAGAGTCACCAAGTGTCCCTAAACGACATTTTCATGTGACTTTCAACTCGACATAACTCAACAAATAGAGGTCAGATTGATGAGACATCGACTCCGTTGGTCTCCCAAAATTCCATTACCTCTAGTGGGCCATCTCCCCCACATTTTCATGGCTCAGTGAGTTCATTGTGCATGAGTTTCATAAACTAGGCTTTTTCTCAGTTTCCTTCAATGCAACTCTCGAATTGGTGGGTCAACTGTGCAAAATGCTCCACTATGTCAATCATGGTAGTGTTCCCATATCGGCATTGGCAATACACACTTGTTAGAGCCAACGACATGCAATATTGCTGCTCTGTTTGGTTTTTCGCTCTTGGACTGAGAGTCACCAAGTGTCCTTGAACAACATTTTCATGCGAATTTCAACTATACATAACTCGGCAACTAGAGGTTGGATCAATGAGTTCTTGACTCTGTTGGTCTCCTAAAATTCCATTACCCTCTAGTGGTCCCTCTCCACCATGTTTTCATGGCCCGGTGAGTTCATTGTGCATCGATTTTGTAAACTAGGGTTTAATTTAGTTTCCTTTAATGCAGCTCTTGAATTAGTGGGTTAACTCTGCAAAACCATCCACTATGCTAGTATTGGTAGTGTTCCCATATCGGCATTGGCTATACAAACTTATCAGAGCCAATGACATGCAATCTTGCTCCTCCATTTGTTTTTTCTCTCTCGGATCGAGAGTCACCAAGTGTCCCCGAATGACATTTTCATGCGACTTTCAACTCAACATAACTCAGAAAACGTAGGTCAGATCGATGACCCGTCGAATCCGTTGGTCTCCTAGAATGCCATTACCTCTAGTGGGCCCTATCCATAATGTTTGCATAGCCCAATGAGTTCCTTGTGCATCGGTTTCGTAAACTAGGGCTTTTCTCAGTTTCCTTCAATGCAACTCTCGAGTTGGTGGGTCAACTCTGCAAAACCCTCCACCGCTCCAGTATTAGTAGTGATCCCATATCGGCATTGGACATACACACTTGTTGGAGCCAATGACATGCAATATTTCTCCTCCATTTGGTTTTTCTCTCCCGGATCGAGAGTCACCAAGTGTCCCTGAAGGACATTTCCATGCGACTTTCAACTCGACATAACTCGGCAACCGGAGGTTGGATCGACAAGACGTTGACTTTGTTGGTCTCCTGGCATGCCTTTACCTCTAGTGGGCCCTCTCCACTACATTTTCATGGCCCAATGAGTTCATTGTGCATCGATTTTGTAAACTAGGGTTTTGCTCAGTTTCCACTTATTTAAGCCTAAGCATTGAAAATTCTAAGGATCATAATTTCTTAAAGTGTAGAAGCCTTGGTGAATCTTACTAATTCTTGAATTTTTAACCATAAAATGTTTGGTGATATATGAATTGTTCTTGTTGTCCAAATATTGTGTACTTGCAGATTTGAATTTCAGCTTATATTATCTTCATGATCGGGTATATTCTAGCATTGGTTATGAATTCTAATTTGGAAAAACCTTGGGTTGAATTTGTTAAGTGATTTAACACATATATTGAAAATATTTTTTTAACATATATCTTGAAAATAAAAGAGTAGATTTATTGATGTTGTAATTTGTTGTAATAATAGATTCTGGATATGTTATATGCTTGGAAAGAGTGCCCTAAGGGATGTATCTTCATGGTGTTAACATACACTTGGACTAGGTTTTATTTTGTTGGGTTTCCTTGTGATATTAGGATGAAGATAAGTGAAATATTGGGCCATAGTGACCACCTTCACATAGATGTTGAGAAGCAAATGAGCATAGTAACCATCTTGGCACACATATTGAGGATAATTATTGGAGCATTCCAACCACCTCTGACACATATGTCGAGGAGCATTGGGAATAAGAAGATGTGGTACACAACTAGAGGAGGAATGAATTACATGAGGAAACTTGGATATGCATGATGACACTAGGGTTTATATATGTAAGTAAAACTTAGAGAAGGAGATATAATACTAGAGGAATTGATGGTTGTCTTGCAGAATCCATAGCTCTTTTTGTGAAGGAAAAGGAGGTATAATTAGTGTTCCAACCCTATAGAAGATACATAGAAAAGAGCTAACATCTTTGGTGATATTGCAATCATGTTCTTAGTTTTCCTTTCCACCCTCCTCACACGTGCGTTTTTCTTATGTGTTATTTTAGTTTCTCTTATGTAGAACCACTTAGACCATATACCTAAGCTACAAGAGAAAATAGAAAAAAAATAGGGTTTCACAAATTACAAACCATAAACCTAAAAACTAGGGTTTATAAATTTACACATATAACTACAAACTAAGGTTTTATAAAGTAGAAATTCAAATACATAGATATCATGTGCTCTGTTAGTCTCACTTATGTAGGAATACTTAAACCACCTACCTAAGGTACATGCATAAATAGAAAAAAAAAACTAGGGTTTCATGAACTACAAACCACAAACCTAAAAAATAAGGATTACAAATTCCTAGACCATATACCTAATCTATAAGAACAAATGTCAAGAAAGCTAGGGTTTCTTGAACTAGAAACCAAAAACTTAAACGCTAGGGTTCACATATTTAGACATAGAACTACAAAGTAGGGTTTATGAACTCATTATATTTATATCATTATATTTGTTAGTCTCACTTAACTAGAAACTAGTAGAACCATAGACCTAGAAGATATATACCTGCACTACAACATAGCTAGGGTTTCATGAACTACATTGGATGTAATTTTCCTTTCAATTATGCATGCGGTTGAAGCATGTTAGTGGTGTTGATGGGAAATTATCACCATATGGTACATAGTCAACCTCTTTTGCAACTGACATACATTGACATAGACCCCAATCAATCCACTTTTCATGAAGATAGGACTGTCAAACTAAGAATGATTTCCAGCCAAGTCAAAATGATTATGACAGTCCAAAACATTAATTTCCAACTTGCCAAAATGAGTGTACAATCCCAAATGCAAGTATTAATGATAAACAAGAGTTGAAATGGCACTTTAAATTAGTGAAAGGTACTATCAAAACAAAAGTATTTCCAAACAAGCATTTGGCATTATGACAGTCCTATATTTCTAGTCAAGTAGGAATGATAACAAGTATATTCACTTGGCTTTTGATGACACAATGACTTGCAAGCAATTCAAGGCCTTTTCTTGTATTTTTCCAAGTTATGGATGTTTATATACCACTGTAAAATTTGTTTAAGTATGGCTGGGAATAATTGTTTAGATACAGTCCCTTTAGGGTGTCTTTGTGCCACTTTAAATTGGGTTTTGGACAAATTTAAGGTGAGGCGTTAGTGAGTGGGTAAGATAGGAAGGTAAGGAAGTGACCTTAGGCTAGGATAGGTGGGTAAGAAGTCTATTAGGGCTTCCCTAAATAGGATATTACAGTCAAGAATTAGGCAAGATGAGAGGAATTTAAAGGACAAAATAGTGACGAAGTTAGCCTTGCGTTAGGGTCTTAGCATGCTAGGAGGTTAGTGCTATGGGAAAGGGAGAAGTTAGGGTAGCTTAGGATGAGTTAGTGGTGTTATAGTGCTATCCAAAATGAATATTACTAATAGAGATATAGGGAGAGCTGTGGGGGTCTAAGTAGTGTGTAAATGAGAGGAATAAGCCTTGCTTTAGAGAGAGGGAAAGGTAGGATTCTAGGGAAAGGGTTTTAGCAAGGGTTAGGCTATAATAGAATGGTTTAGGTGTGTCTTATGGCTACCTAATAGGTAGTATTATAGTCTAGTTTTATAGACATTCCTAGGGTTAATAAAGGTTAGAAAATGGAGTTAGGGTTCTATAGGAGTTAGAATTCAACAAAGAGCTAGATGACATTCTTCATGAAATTCACCTTGAGGAGAGAAGAGAGAATTTAACTTTGTAGCTATTTGTGAGAGAAGAAGGCTAGGGATTTTGGCATTTGAGAAACCCTAAGTGTGCTTGTTGTAATGATTCTTTTTGGAATGAGTGAACAACTTTAGTTAGAATTGATTCTTATCTAGGATTTGTTGGTAGTTAGGGTTTCAGAGAGCTTGACTTGTAGAGTCCTAGGAGGGATGTTAACGCTAGAGAAGGGGTTTTGAAAGGCGCGAAGGTTTGATCCTATAGGTCGAGGATAGGAGTATGATATTCCAAGATTAGGGTTAGGAAATGAGGAAGGGTTTGGAAGGGTAGAAATCTAGGGTTTTAGGTTAGGTGTCTAGTTAGGTCTAGGTCCTTAGGGTTTAGGTCTGCAATAACAAGGCCGAAGCTATGTATGACAAGCTAAGACAACAAATGGAAGAGTTGAGGGGTGAAGGGAGGCTTGGAAAACTAGAAAAAGATCTCGATAAAATTATTTGGTAGCAAGAAGAATACTTCATGGAAAAATTTTCTAGATTGAAAAATTATTTGCACTATGATTTACAAGATCAGGTGTTTGGTATTTAAAATTATCATTATTATTGTACACGTTTATGCAGTTGTGTATTTTTTTGTTAACTACCTACAATGTTAAATTTTTTTATGCATTTTATTGTGAACATACAAACTTTATTGTTTCATCAACAATAAGTATTGCAAGCGCATCAACTGTAAACTACTACTACATTCGACATAATGAATGCAAATCTGTAATAAAAGGAAAAGTAATATAGAGAAGTGCAAAATGATATATTAATATACACAAATTTCCAATCATATATAGTAGTAGTGAAAAATGGAACATCATTTCCAATGTCTATACAATAGAAACTCGTGTCGTATACAAAATATGACAACTCATGCCCTATACAAAATATGGCAACTCGTGCCCTATACAAAGTATGGAAACTCATGCCAAAATGCCACTTCATGGATAGTGTACATAGGAGGGTCTCTCAATTCTCTTGCCCACCCTCGAAGCTCCCAAGTGCACCTCCAAAATCGATCTTCCTCTTCTTCGAGCTAGAGGAAGCTCGATTCGTTTGGCCGCTTCGACCACCTCCCCTTGGGCTCTGAAATGACAACAATCAAATGTCA
The DNA here is from genome assembly GCA_001517045.1 of Pseudotsuga menziesii. NCBI lineage: Eukaryota > Viridiplantae > Streptophyta > Pinopsida > Pinales > Pinaceae > Pseudotsuga > Pseudotsuga menziesii. The sequence continues at coordinate 72,659 of LPNX011003658.1, forward strand.
ACTCCTACAGGAAATTATACAAGTATAAAACACAATTTAAAAATCAAAATTATGTTTACAAATCTCAAATAACTCACCTCAGACAAGACCGTAAGTGGTGAGTGGGCTACCCTCCTTTGTGATCCAAGTCTCTTGGCAATGCCACCCTGCAACAATAAACAGTAAGATAACTCATACAATTTACTGCCTATGTTAATTTTCTTTAATATTGCACGATATTTTCATAAACTAACCAATATCACCATGAACACAACAAGCTAGTCCTAGGGGTTGGCAGGTAGAGTAGTGAGCTGGACAACCTGCTCTGATGCTAGGGTGGATGTCATAGTGGAACATGTAGCCACATTGACGTTGGCTACACAACTAGGGGGCACGATGGGAAAGGGCATGGAAGAGAGTGGGTGAAGGGGTGATGTACGATGATAAACCCCAATTGGCTGTAGAATGGAATGGGCCACCCTAGAAGAGGAAACAAGGGTGGTGGGGGAATAACAAGGATGGGTGAATGTGGATGGATAGTGTATCGTGGTCTAAGGAGGGAGGGTGGAAACATGGGAAATTTCAAGGGAGGGGGTGGATGGGTGGGACAAGGGGGAGTGAGCGAAGGATGTGACGAAGAAGGGGGAGCTGGATGGAAGTGTGGTGGTGGATGGGAGGAAATGGATGGATGGAACGTGGTGGGGAGGGATGCAGGGAAAGGGACATGCATGCTAGGGGATACACCTGACATATATGGTGGGAAAAAGGTAGTCGATGGAGAGATAGTGACATCGATGTGTCTATGTACTCGGACCTGCATACATATTCATGGCCTCATATATTAGTACATAAAAATATAACTATACAAATATAAGCCATAAAAATGATATTAAATTTATACTTTATTACAAGATACTTGCTCACGAGGGGTTCTGCTGATCCTTGGTGGGGATGGATGGTCACTCACTCCTGCAGACACCTATTCATTTTTACAAAAATATTTAGATTCAATTACTAAATATTAACTACATTGGACAACAATATTAACTACTAACATTAAATTTAATTACTGAAAGAAAACACCTGTGTGTATGGTGCCACGATGTCCTCTGTAGCTGCCATGGCTCCATCTAGGTCGAAGGAACCAACATCCTCCCACCCTACTGTTGGAGACTCAGCACTGAATAGTTATACATTAAAACAAATCAAGTCATCAACATCTGATTCTAAGTTAAATTTATTATAAATTATGAGATTGCATAACGTATAATCAATACTTGAACATTAAATAAAACAATAACTAACCTGTTGTAGGTATCTCTCTGTGGCATGCTCCTGCATGGGAACATGACATAGATTCCCACAATGAGAAAAACGATGTGGCACTGGTCTCGTCGAGCTGGATGGATCGTCCTGGCTACAACCTGTAGCTGCTCTCCCTCGCCCACCACTGGTAGACAGTGAAGAAGTGTGTCTCTTGGGGTGGTCCTGCTCACTATGCGAGGACATAGCCGCAAATGTGGTATGCCTGAGAAGGTGCCATGTGGCACATCTAACGGACTCATGGATCTCATCTAGCCCGCTGCCTAACCAGAGGGATTGAGGAAGCGGGTTTGGATCTCGCCTAGGTGCAGGAGGCCCTTTGAGTGGGTTCCGGTGGGCATGAGGTCGATCTTGGGCTGAGCCAAAACTGACGCCTTAGAAATCAGTGATGTTGAAGTAGTTCAAATGGAACCCTAACACAAACTCAACCCACTGTTTCCTGAGAAAATACTGTGGGACCTCGAAATTGTTGCATGGAGGCTTGTCAAAAACCATGAACCATCTCTTCCTCCAGTTTTCTCTCCATGGATGGTAATTACACTAGTCCATGCAAACTCGCCTCTTCCTCACATCTGGAGGTTGTCCTGTTCTCGGATATGTAAATTTTCTCCACAATTGGGATTTCCTGATATTCAGGTGTTTTAGATCCTCTTTGGATATACCAATGCTATAATGTTCTCTCATTCGTGCCATATATTGACTCAAATTGGTTATCTTACTGCAGGCAATGTTGATGGAATCTATTATGTTTTGCAGTGATGTGGCAAGGGAAACTCGAGAGGGTTCCCTAGTGTTCTTCAGTTCATCACTCAATATTCTGAATTGGTTTAAATCCCTGTGTAATTCATCTTCGTTGTTTTCTTCGTTTAATTCGAGGGTTTTCTTCGTTTGATTCGGGGTTTGTGTCCTCTGGTTGGTTTTTTTCACTTCTTTCTTGGGATGGTTCATTGGTATTTGTCATTATGTTAGGTAATTTGTATCTGCAATATCAAATTTTACCAATTTCAATTTATTTGCAATTTTTTTTTAATTTTGTATTTTATTTGAAAAACAATAAAAAACATTAAAATAAACAAAAAAATGACATTCCTACTCCATCTACCTTACTCCAACGTCATGGGTGTCATTTTAGGCAGCTTGGACACTTTCTTTGGGCTCCTTGGGAGTTGTTTTTGTCTCATTGCGTGCTCATGGGGGTGTTGTGAACAAAACAAAATTGTTCACTATTTTTTTTAAACACAAGGACGTGCACACGTCCATGTATGCGATCACACAAAACATGTGCACGCGTCCACATACGTGTGCATGCACTTACACGCAAGCGCGCCATTAGGGGCACGTGCGCACTCCTATTGTCCACGCTGGAAATTTGGTGTGGAGGTTCGTCACTGCTGAAGTAGGAGGGCTTGCACATTTTTTTTCCCGCTCGCGTGCTCCCATTGCATCATATTTGGGTAGCAGATTCTTGCGAGCACCCAAATACCAACTGAAGTTACAATTCCAACAAAATATTTGAGTTAAATATAAAAGTATATGTATTTTTGGAAGAGAGCCGAGATCAAATGAAACCTCAATGAAATTGCAAACTACATAGAGTAGTTGATATCTTGGAAGGAAAACACAACCTTCATAACTCTTAACTCGAGTAATAACAATATAATATTTAACTCAAACAATGGTGACTTATTACTACAGAGTAATCAAAGAAAAATCGAACTATGTCAATAAAACCCTCAAATTAGAAAGAAGAAATATAATGAGGTGTTGGTAAACCCAAGACAACTCAACATTAAACTTAGTGAAGATAAATTACCTAATATTTGAATAATTACAAACAAGGGAGAATCATTCCCACCCAAAAACACAACCACCTTGAAAACAAATGGTATCCCTAAGCTTGTATCGAAAATAAAATTTTACTTAATCTATGCACAAGATATTTGAATTGTCATACAAGAATTTTATAGCAAACAAAAATTATCATTTAAGGAGAAAGGAAGTAGTTATAATACCTTATCCCACTATATGAATGTGAAAATTTTGTGTAATTATATATGTAATATGAATAAATTAAATTAAAAAAAAATTGAAACATCATTAAGAAAAAAAAGATTATGACTAAAGAAAAATCTTAGGGGTGGTAGGTGTTATGGTTGGGGAGGGATCATATTTGACATCGAAATAAAATAACAAATTTCCTTTGAGTAAGTTTTAGACAAGATAACCAATAGCCCAGTAGAGATCCTAGCCATATATCGAGGTCTATTGAATATCAAAGATTATCAAAAAATTAGGGATTTATAAAATAATACCAAGCCTATTGATTATCAAAAAGTTGGGGATTCATAAAATAATACCAAGCCTATTGATTATCAAAAAGTTGGGGATTCATAAAATAATACCAAGCCTATTGATTATCAAAAAGTTGGGGATACATAAAATAATACCAAGCTTATTAATTAGCAAAGAGTTCGTGATTCATAAAATAACAATAGTAAGAGTTTCCACTATAGTCAAGTTAGGTCTTCCACAATTCAAGTATGAAAGAGTCTTCTTCTTAAATTGGCAAAAAGTTTTGATTCAATAACAAGCCTATTGATTATCAAAAAGTTGGGGATACATAAAATAATACCAAGCTTATTGATTATCAAAGAGTTCGAGATTCATAAAATAACAATAATAAGAGTTTCCACTACAATCAAGTTAGGTCTTCCACAATTCAAGTATGAAAGAGTCTTCTTCTTAAATTGGAAAAATGTTTTGATTCAATAACTTACTTGTCGGTCTTAATAAATCAAAACTATATTGGAGAGCATGAAGCAAATTCCCCATAACAGGGGAAAGCATAGCAAGGAGAAAGCTAATTAAGAATTTTAATGTTTTTAATGAATATTTTAGTGCACACTTGAGATAGAGACAAGTGGCATCCATTAAAGTTTTGGAATTTTTAATTGTTCCTACAACCCCTGTACCAAGCTCATCTTGTGGCAAATCAGACCTTCATAATCTTGTGGCAACTGGTTGAATATGAGATTAATACAATGGTGTGGAATGTTAACTTTTATTTATTTTTAAATGTGGTTCACTATTTCTTTAACCTTTTAATATGCTTTGTTATTTAATTGATGGAAATGGATGCATCACTTGTTATGTTATTTAGTTTGCAAAAGATTCCCACTTAACAATGTAAAATTGAGAAAATTCACTAGAATTCATAGTCTTGGTAGAGGAGTGTGTGTTAAGGTTAGAGTTATGAGGAACCATTTTTATCTAAACTTATATCTTTATTGAATAAGTAGAAATAAAAAAAGTACATGAAAAAAATCACATTATCTACAAATGAAAAAATGGTCAGATTATCTACAAATGAAAAATGAAAAAATAGTCACATTATGTACAAATAAAAAATGGAATCTCAATATAGTTAGAAGAATTAAACAAGCAATTGGAAAAAGAGAAAAAGATGGCACGGGAAACAACTCACTCATACTCACCATCTTTGAGATATTTTGCGGAATAAAGTAATGGAGAGAAATAAAGTAGTTGATGAGAAATGGGAAGGAGTAAGAATGGTACAATAAGTTAAAAAATTGTTATAATTTGTTATGGACATGCTCTATTTTAAATTTTCATATAAATTTGTGATGTGCAAAATTGAATTTATATGCTAACTAATAAATTTTGTATTATTATAGTTTTTATTTTAATATAAGTATAATTATTTAATTATATTAATAAAAACCTTAAAAATATTATAATAATAAAATAAATTTGTTTATTCACAACCTAAATAAAATTAAGGTTGGTTTTTAATATTTATAAATACTTATTAAATCTTTAATATTAGAATGGATTTTCATTAATAAATTTATTTATTGTTGAGGTGTTGTCCATTGAATTTAGCTCAAATCCTTGTAAGTAATATGTTTTAGCCTTTAAATGGGTTTATAGCAACATAGATCTATCTTAAACCATGATTTATCAAGATTTATCAAACAATGAGAGAGATCCAATTTTTTGACATATAAACTTTTTTTGTTCTTAAATTTTTTACATATTTAAAAAAATTACACCTCAAGAATTTTGATTTTTTGATGCTTGATAAATCCGAACTTAACATAAATTTTTTCATTACCTAATTTTAATTTTTAATTTGATATAAAAACAAAATATCCATTAAACACATAATTATTATTTTTAACATCTCCTCCCCCACAGAATAAATTGGAAGCAACTTACTGCTATCAATACAACAAATCCAATTTAAATTTAAATTCTAACAAAGTGGATAGTATTCATCCTAATAACGTTGTTAAACCCTTAAGTAGCAAAGTAAGAACGTTAGAAACTTATTATGTTTTACATAACAGGGGCTACTGTTTCACTCAGTAACAACTGTGTAACAACTGAATTACAAGTTTACTACTATTGCATCAAGACAGGGAGGCCGAGGCCATGGCCAAGATGTGCATTTATTAGCATAGTTCAGAACAGTTTTAAGTAGCGCAGGATCTAGAAGCAAAGCCGATTCTTCCAGCCCCCATATCAAAACAAACTTGCATTCGCTGCTGTTGGAAGTTCCCAATAATGCTAAGACCAAGAGATTGGGATGCCGATGTGAATGCAAGGCACACCTGAGATCCGTCACTCTGAATGGATAACAACATACCGATGGCATCCACTGTCACATCCGCGTTGTTCTGGAAGTGGAAAGTTATTTTTGGAATCCTCACTTGGCCGCTGAAGCCAGACAGGTCGTAGCAAGTGTCCATGATCGAGTAAGGCTTCGCGCTAGGAAGATCCTGGGTCTGGCTCATGAACGAGGTTTTCAGGGTAGCATATGCCCGCAGGACAAGCCGAGTAATGACGGTTCCGTAATCCACAATTGTGCATCCTTTTCCAAGAACAATAGGCGAAATCGACAGCCTCTGGGCTCCCACAGTTATGCCATTCAATCCCACAAAATAGAAGGATTGATACATGGAGTTTGAGACGAGAGGGGTGAAAACGACAGAGGCAGGAATCTAACCCTGCCCAACGCTGAATGAGCCTGTTGATTTTGAGGATCCAATATCCAGAAGGCAGTAAGAGAATTGGCCCCCGTATTTTCTCTTTGTCTGGGAAGGAAAGGCAAGTGGAGTCTGGCCCAATCCTAAAATCCCAGCTGAGCCTTTAAAAAGCCCTGTGTTCTTATTCCCGCATCCGAAGGCAAAGCTCTTAAAAGAATTGGAACCCAAAGCCAAGGTCTCCTGGCTCAAATCTCCCTGGGTACTCGATCCATCCCTGTAATTGACTTCATAAACACAGCCCCCAAGGCTGCAGGGGTTCGAATTGCCTTCTGAAGTGGTCAATTCACTATAGCCAGCCGATTGACAGGATAACTTTTTATAAGAAGATGACTGCTTGGGTTCGAATATGGGATCTACCTGTGAATAGCAGTCTGAACAAGGTTTGCATTGTATCCAAGTGATATCGCTACCTGTGTCAAGTATCAGCAATAAATTCTTAGTTGGTGTGCCAAACCCTGCTGTTAAAATGTAGTTTCTTGTACCGACTTTGCTTGCAGGTTGAAGAGGAACATTGCTCATTGTAGTATAATTATTGACATTATTTTTGGACCTTATTGTATTGCCGTTGTTTTTGGACCTTATTGTATTCAAACGATCAGTGTCTCATTCGAAACTCTGAGAGACCAATCGGTGGTCGGGAGCACTAACTACTACGGTGTCAGGCAGTTAGTCTTCTAGGCAGCCGCAATGGCGGGCAGTGATCCTACTATGGGTTCCACATACCTTAATACTCCATCGGCCATCGGAAGGACTAACCATTGTGCATCAGTGATCGGATGCACTATTCATTGGGTGAATAGTCCTTTAGACTACCGCAACGACAGTTTACAAACCTTTAACTTTTTCTGATTGGCGGTTTGATCCACTATAAATCTTCGATGACGTCCATCGGCGGTCTCATCGTCTAAATTTCGTCGATGGTTCCGACTAGGTGAGCCGACGTTTCGACCGTTTTGTCAACTAACGTCCACCGATCAGCATGCCAATCATCTATCTTCCACTGATTGCCAATGGGTTCGACACTTAGATAAATTTTCAAAGAAATTTCTTCTTTACATCAGCTCTTTCTTCAACTAAGTCTCGCTGATGTTTCAGCGGTCTTCGGGAGATCTTCCTCGAAACTGTGGCTCTTCCTTCAATTAATAATCGTTGATCCGCTTCACTAGACCTTGGCAGCTTCATCCTCTTATTCGTCGGTGATCCCATCTTCTAGTCATCGGCGATCCCAATAGCTAAACTTTTTCGATCGCCGATGATCTCGTGCCTTAGAAAAATTTTAGAAATTTTCCGGTTTGTTTTCCACCGCATCGGCTATCGAAACAACTATCTACTATGACATCGGCGATCGAGGACTATATCTGTCGGAAGGATAGTCCACACGGTAGCCACAATGTTGGATGCATAATCAACTAAATTCTTCCATGGTGTCGACGAACCCAACAACTATTTTCTGCCAATGGCATCAGTGGTCCGATCAACTAATTCCTTCCGGTGTCTGCCGCCACATCGGCAGTTCCATCATCAAAATTTTGCCGACGATTCCCATACTTAGAGAACTTTTACGAAATTTTTCTTTTTTTTTCTTGTTGTTTGTCGGCTCTTCTTTCACCTAGTGCTTGTCACCGTATCGGCACCTCCGTCGTCTATTTTTCATCGATCAATCCACTAGACTTTGTTGATGGCCCGATGAGTACTTAAAAACATTGCGGCAAAAATTACTTCAGGGACCTGCCGCTGTATCGATTCTCCCTTCCTCTAACATTCCCTGATCGTCGACATTCGTTATCGGAGGGTATTTAGACTAATCGAGCCGGCGTTTCGGCGGTCTTTAGCTCATCTCCACTGAAACCAAGGCTCCTACATCCTCTAATCATCATCGATATGTTCACTAAATTTTGTCGATGTTTCGGTGCTCCCATCGTCTAAGCATTGGCGATTCACTCAACTAACCTCTGCTGACGTCGATGGTCTAGCTTAGAAAAAAAAATTCTTTTAAATTTTTTTTCTCTCCTTTGTCTTTTCTCCGCCGGTGTTTCGACGATCTCTTTGTCTAGCATTCGTCGATCGCTGACGTTTCGATGCTTCCTTCACTAAGTGTCGTCAATCCAAATAATTATTGATTGTCGCTGTTTCGGTGATCTCATTAACTAACTGTCACTATATCTTCGCGGCCCATTCAGGCCCATGCTGCAACATGAGCTCTGATACCACACTGTAATGTCCCCGACCCTTAGAACAGTGAAGAGGACGCTACTAAACACCAAACATCCGGGCATATAGCCCCATGAACATGTACATTTGTATAATATCTAAAGTAAATGCTTAAAACATCAAAAGTACTAAGATTCATAATCATACATATATTAAGCGGAAGCAAAACAACATTCATTCCTATACATGTTCATCATAAATAATTAACAGTAACATACTGCAAAAGTAAAATAGACAAGTATACTTATCTTATAAGAACTATCCCGCAACCAGCTACGTCGCTGCAATGTTCCACCCAACCATAGGCCCGTGTGTTCTTTAATCTATCAGCAACACTGCCACCCCGGAGCCGGGCATGATTCCCTAAGGAATAAGGAACTAGTAGGCTTACACATAGCCAAGGATACACAAAACATCAGGAATACACAGTTCATCCAAGCCAACTCAGTTGGGTTTATAAGGAGAACATCAGATCAGCCAAGACAACATAGTTGGGTTTATCAGGCCATCCAAGAGCTGGGAAAGGCTAAATGCTAAGCTGGTGAGCTCATTGAAGAGCTAAGGACACCTACACTAGAACTAGCTTGACTTCTAGAACACCCACACACACCCAACACAAGGAAACGAGTCCTTTCTCTGCAACGCAGTCCCTCAGGCCTTGACCTCCCTTCCAATGTTATTCAGGGGTTGTGGAGAAGAAATCCAACCCTCTAGCTTTGTCTGTGTGGTTCCCAATCACACCAGGTTTTTCAACCAAATCAGGCCCTCATCACCACTCCATTACCGTCCGAATACCAACCACTACATGCATGCAACAAACCAGCTATTAAAGCTTTAACAGGGGAAAAACAACTCCCTAAATCGTTCTTGGCCCTATCATGACCAAAACAATTTCATAGCAACCTTCAGCAACCCAAATCGCAAGGGAAAACTCAGTCAACAAATGTGGGGATCAACAGACAATGAACTACAGTTCGACCATGAACACCTAAGACATTACCCTGTCCGAACAGGAGCGCAAAACAAGAGAAAGGGAACAATATTTCTCCGTGAACGAGAGGAAAAAGATCTCACAGACTAGCAATCGATTTCAGAGAGGGAAGGGAGAACCCCTATACAATGGATTGTAAAACATTTTATCCCCTGCTCTGCATGAGGAAAACAGATAGCCCACGATTCGAGAGAGTGGACAGACGGTCAGCATCCCAAATGGTGCATGAGGAACCACTCCCAGCTCGTGCGTGACTGAACTAGCTGTGGAGGCACTTGGGGGCAAGCCTTCCACCCACCCCTACCTAGCATTAACTGTCTCAAATAAAATAGGGGTTTAAGGTTTGACACATGGATTTTCCCCATGGAGTCTAGGTTTAGCAATCCCCCCCTTAACCTTAGGAAATCATGCCCCTTATCAATATGGTTGCATTGAACATAGCTGGTTGGGTTCCATTAATTAAAATGCACATTTACATGATTCCACTATTTAATACGTACTTTAGGTCCTGATATACCATCAGTGACAATTCCAATCTGAAACATAACATAACCAAATCGATGGTGGGGCCTTTTCCTTTAGCTCCTCACCATGATTATTTTACAATATATGTATCATGTATATTTAATGCAAACGGGGTCAAAATCGGGCTGTTACAAAATAATTGTTTTCATTCACGAGCTTTCAGATCATTTCATTGATTTATGTTTTATCATATGCCTATAACAATATCTCTCTCATAGGCAACAATTAATTTCACAAGAATAATTCCCAACTTTGCATCTAAATAAGTCTCATATTCTCCGTACAAGATGAAGTATGCAATGTTAACTAATTTACATTTGCACATGAATATATTTTTATTTCACACAATGATGACATAGATGAATTTATCTCTTGGACTCTTCAATTTAAAAAAAAATCCCTTTGAAGCAATCATGGGAGAGGATCCATATTGAATAGTTCACCAAGTTGTCCATATTCTCTATACAAGATAAAGTATGCAATGTAGACCAATAATGATTTGCACATGAATATATTTTGATTTCTCGCAAGGATGACATAGATGAGGTTCTCTATTGAGACTCTTCAATTTCTATAAAAACCTTGGAAGCAATCATGTGAGAGGGTCCTTATTGAATAGTTCACCAAATTATCCATGCTCTCCTCTTCATGATAGATTTATCATAACATGCCTTTGAGCTTGACAGGGATGCCTCTACCTCAATGATTTTTCCTTTTTTTCGGGGGATTTGCAACCTCCTCATTGTGTAATTATTCAATTTATTATTTTTAGTTAACTTGTAACTTAATGAGTGTAATTTATTCAATTTATTCCCAAGACATCCAAACACCAACTTCTGTATTCCCTCACAACTAATGTGGCATATTTCGTGTAATGTCATCTCGTCTGAAGGTGTTGGAAATGAAGAATATTTCACTCATCTTCTTGTGACTTCCAATACTTTTTGAAAACAAAGGAAGTCATAGTCCTAAGCTGTAATACCTGCAAAATTGACTCTCTTTACTTGACTCAAATAGAGTATAGAAATTAAACTTTAGTTCGAACATAAAGAGAAACCTTTAATCAACGTTTATGTATCAATTCCAATAATTAGCATACTAACATATCTGTAATTTAGTTAATTATGTTGGAACACGTCATTTTTCTTGTATAATGGAACTAATACCTTATTTGTTGCTTCTTATGTAGGGGTAGAACTCAAAGTTTGGATAAAGAAACTTTTGGAGATGGTCAACTCACGTAACAGAGTAAGAAAAACTAGAAGGAATATTCCCATCGAAAATGAAAATGAGGTAAGAGAGACTGCCAGGTTGGAAATGGAGATAGTGAGACATGGTCTAGACATTTCCACTGATACTGCGACTGATCCTAACATAGTTGATGGCATAACATCCTCTACTTCAAAACCATGGGTGAAGCGGTTGTGTCCAATGGACCCAACTCAAATTCCAACATCAACACAGTCTCAAACCAGTAATCCATCAACAAGCCATGTTGAATCTCTTGAAGACATATGTATATTGAGATACGTCGAGTATCAAGAGTTGGACCTAGGAGAAATTATTAATTTGCAACCTATCCAATAAGACCACAACCATGTCGAGCACACTCTCAATATGGAACGACATGTGAATGAAGCACCACAACAAAGAATCCCTAGGATTCATAGATCATGTCCACCTTCCCTACCTCAACTGTCTAGTGCAAGAAAAGGGACTCCTAGATGTATCCATGTGGATGAAAGTTGTATGTCAGGCCTTGAATGTAAGTTTCCCAAATGCACTATCGATTGGAAATGTAGCAAATTAATGAAGGAATATTTTGAATCCAAAGGTGATGCAGGTAAATGTAAATTATTACTGTGTTTGTTAAAGTCAAATTGTTTAGTTGTTGCTAGGAGAATGTCGGGCATAAAGATGGTTAGAAGTTCAGAGGCTAACAATCATATTGTTAGAAATCTCCAATCTTCTTTTAATGTGATTGCGAATACGTCTCGTACTAAATATCTTTGTGCATCTCGTCGTGTGTTATCATAATAATTTGTAAGCAATTCCACACGACAATGTCGCCTCCTTTCACATACTTAAATTAAATAGAAAAAATGTTAAGAAGTACTCTGTTATAAGAGAAAATATTCAGACTCCAGGTGGAAAAGATTGTTGGGATTTTGTCGACAGGTTGCCTTGTCGAGATATGAAGCTAATTAATGCTGTTAAGGACTTAGTACAAAAGTTCTGGCATGATCATACCAAACCTCATCTAACCAAAGAGATGTGCTAAAGCTGAGAAAAGGTTCTACTGAACATGAACCCCACGTCAAACACTTCCTTGACACAACATAGACTGAACTGTATGAGATATTTAGGAATGAGCACACACAATTGAACATGGGCCAAAGGTCCTTTGAGAAATGTAAACCATGGTATGTTTGTATATGCATTAATCGAAACACATGTTGTTGTAAATACAATGTAGAATATGAATATTTTTATGACACATATAAACATATATTTTGTGATTTGCATACTAACCTTGAGTAGGGATGCAATGAATCCATAATACCACCGAATTCATCGAGAGATTTTATCGTTAGCATCATGTGTCCAAGGCATGAAGGAAAAAAATACTATGGAAAATCATGTCTATATGGGAATTGTTCCAGGTGCAGTGGGTTTTCTCTTTTGAACCGTTGCATTCATGGAAGCGATGAGCATCAATTTGGAAATATGAGTGTGGAGATGCAGAGCTTCAAGTACGTAACCTATCAATTAGATAGTGTGAAGGAAAGTAAAAATATTGCATTGGTGAAGTCACAGGTGCAAATGATTATTGCATGTTTTTCCTCTTACATGTTCAGTTTCTACATATACATTCTCTAAATGTCACATTCTAATATGACCCTTGTTTTCATGGAAACAGGTACGGGTATGTGATTTTTTAACGGATTTCTACAACAAAACCAAGTAGTATGTTCAATATGTGCCTATAGTGCGATGGCAGGATGAGAAGTACAGAGAATGCAAGGAAATATTTCCCATTGGGACCATATTGTCAATTTTGGATTTTGCTAAAAAATACACCCTTCGGCCACAAAATGAAATTCGGAGTCAATACTACCATTCCACCTCTTAACCCAACTGTGAGAGATGGTTTGAACTTGGGACCTATGAACCCATCTATTGGTTTGGATGCTCCTTAATGCAAGTGTTGGCTTGATAAGCCTGTAGCCTATTAACCCAACTAGGTGTTGGCTTGGCTAGACAGTGTGATAAGTCCAACTAGGTGTTGGCTTGACTGTGCGCTAAAAATATATGGTTGTGTGTGAGTCTGTTATTCCCTAGTTCCTTGTGGAATCATTCTTAGTTCGGGGTGGTAGTGGTGTTGAGAGATTAAAGAACACAATGGACTATGGTTGGGTGGAAAGTTGCATCTACATAGCTAGTTGCAGGACAACTTCATCCTTCAAGATAAGTATTCTTTTTATTTTTTTATGCAATGTACTTTCCTATGAATTTTTATACTCATGATTGAATTCATATTGATGATGAAGTAGATGTCTACTTGTGTATATTTTTTGCATTTTATATTTTTTTTTGCCTAATTTCATGAAGGCTGGAAGCCTGTTACAGAGGTCAAAATTCTTCTGACTTGGTGTTTCTACCCTTTGAAATAATCTTAAGAAAGGAGGAAGGCAAAATTCGGAAAGCATCAGTTGAACTGGGCATAAAGGTTGTATTTCCACACCCTTGGATCTTCCTATGGAAGGAGGGAAATCGAAAAGTGAAAAAGCACAAAAAAATTCTAAGGAAAAATTATTGTTTTGATTTCTGAAGTTCGAGGGTAGAATTCAGAAGGAAAGAGAAATGTTAAGTCGAAAGTGTAAGTTCTGATTCTTGAGTTCTGCATCGGAAAGATGGTAGTTGAAAGGCAGAAAATAAACTAGTTCATATATCATTTCAATGGTTCTTCGATTTATTACTTTTGAGGCTGGAAGGTGGAAAGAGAACACTTGGAAAGCAGAATATTGGTGGAACACTTAATCGAAATGTTGAAGTTTCGATTTATGGGTTCTGAGGCAAGAAGAAGGAAAGCAGAAGTGCGGAGGTGCGGAAGACGGAAGCTGAATATTTCGTGTCGTCTGACTTTTAAAGTTTCTATTTCTGAGTTCCAAGGCTAGAAGACGAAAAGAAAAAGTGTGAAAATACGGAAGGAGGAAGTTGAATCTTTCGCTTCATCGAAATGTTAAGGTTCTTATTTCCGATTTCCAAGGCCGGAAGGCAGAAAGCAGAAGTGCGGAAGGTGGAAGTTAAATATTTCGCTTCGTCGAAATGTTGAACTTTAGATTTCCAACTTCCGAGGCTAGAAGGAAGAAAGCAGAAGTGAAAAAGTTGGAAGTTGAATCTTTCACTTCATTGAAATGTTGAAGTTCTGATTCCCGAGTTCTGAGGTAGAAAGGAGAAAAGCGAAAGTGCAGAAGGTGGAAGTTGAATCTTTTGCTTTGTCAAATTGTTGAAGTTCTGACTTCCAAGTTGAAGAGGCGAAAGGTGGAAAGGTGGAAGGAAAACGTTAGACCATTCTCTTTGCTGAAACCTTGAGGTTCTGATTCCTAAGTTCTGAGGTCGATAGTGCAGAAGTGGAAGTGTGGAAAGGTAAAGGTTAGTTCGGAAATGGCCATTTTAGATGCAAAATGGATAATTGAAGGGAGAAATGAATGGTATAGTGGTTCTAAGCCTGAGACGAAGTTTGGAGAATAGGTTAACGTCCATACTTGGTGTTTATCAGAAGAACAAAGAGGTTCTTTAAGAAAAAATTTTAAATTATCTGCATTATGGGCTATGGGGACATGACACCTCAAGGGTTTTGGGATTGTAGTATTCAATTTTGTCCTTGAATCTAAGAGGTAAACAAATGAGAAACCTCTGTATATTAGGATTTTCATTGATAATATAAGGTACATATCGTAATAAGCTTAAAAATTTACTACTTAGTTCCTTCATTGACATTGAACCTAGCTTAAGATCATAAAATTCCTTAGCTCTTTCTTCGTAATATTGTTCAAATAAAAAATTTCTCTTAAAGTATTTCTTGAAATTCCTCCAAGTTACATACTTTTATTTAATGTTTTTCACTCTTTTTATATCTTACTACCATATATCAGCTTTTCTAGTTAAGTTATAGATATCCATCCTAGCTTTTAGCCTATCTAAGTAATTATAAATTTGAAAATACTTTTTCATACCTCACAACCATGCCTCAGCTTCTTCACCCTTTTCCACCTCACCATTAAACATCGAGGGTTTTATCTTCTTAAACTCTCTTGAAATTTCTTCATAAGGTTTATATTTTCTCTTTTTAGGACTGTTGTCGCTATCTCTACATTCACTGGAATATTTATGTTTTTCTCTGTGTGACCTAACCTTAATTTTTGATGAGGAATTACTTTCATTATCAGAAAATTTTAACTTCTTACCTTTATGCCTGTAGGATATAGTTCCAGATTCTAATTCATGTTCTTTTCTTTTATCATTTCCTTCGTTATGTAATTTATCCAACAATATTTGATTTAGTTCTTCCCATTCTCTTTGGATTCTTTCTCTATCTTCCTTGACATTCAGTAATCCAGCTTTTAAGTATTTCACAATTTGGAGTAATTTAGATGGTTGATTATTTAATTCCACATATAGGTTATCTGGATTATTATAATGTGATCCATCCTCAGCAGATGCCTCTATTCCTTCAATTTCCTGCAAAATAACAATTTATATTTATGTATAGAAACAATTTTTGACATAGTCAGTCTTTTTGTTTTTCCTATTTTGTATGCGAGTTGAGCCAACTTCAGACCTAGTGTTTGGAAACTCGCTCTAATACCACATGTAACATCTACAAGAATTTCATAAGTAAACAAAATTGATGCTACATGGTGCTTAGATCAATATACGATCTAATCTAGTTTAACACAACTCATAAGAAAATATGGTAACTTCTATATTTCATTTTCATCCTATGACTTAGCTTAGAACTATGATTTAACAAATCGGCTGTGAAAACTCAATTACGAAAACAACAAATTATGGAACATATAACTCTATACTGGAATACATATTTACTTGTTTTGTTGTGAAGCTTTAAGTGTTATGCATGTCTTGTCGTAAGCTACAATTTGTGTGATTACTTTGTTTTACTATAAGGATGAGTATGTCATGTTTCTCTTTTTATATATATTTAAATTGTGTGGGTTAAACTTTCACCAAAAATTTCCCTTAGGGATTACTATGCAGTAGCATGGAAATTGCGAGATCTTAAATCCTCCGCAAGTCTTGATTAAGGTAGTGATGTAAAGATATCAAAACATTCACAATTTGTCTATTACAACAGATTTGGTAAAGATTCAACTATTTAAACTACTCTACTTACTAAGCGATCTCGCTAACAAATTTATTTATCCTGGAGGTGTCTTAGCCAAGTTTCCCTTAAGAGTAAACTTCACAAGTCCTACACCTTTACCAAGTTTCTTAACTTGGAACAAAGGGAAGTTTACCACCTTATGCTCTTGACCATATGCAAAGTGTGTTATGTGGTTGATTTAAATTGTTTATAAAAATTGCTTAAGTTCAATGGTGATTTACAACTAGAAGGCACCCATGCTAGGGTTGAACTTACCAACACCTTGTCTATTTTTCTCTATCATTCGATTGAATGTCACTATGCTTTACTGGTTCTACTCATAGAGTTGTCCTTCCACTCTGTTTACTGTGGCTAAGAGCTTAACTCGATGTAAAGTGAGTACTACACTTACTGTGTGACCCTGTACTTTTGTTTATCATGGGCTTGAGTTTCTCTATGGAGTGGAATGTATAATGGTATTCTTGGTTAGCTAGACGTCTATTAAAGCCAATAATCTTCAAACACTCATTTTACAGGTAAAGAAATCAGTTCTCACGGTTTGCATAGAAAGACTTTGCTTCTTACACTCATAGTTATGTATGTTCGACACCATCTGACCTCTGTGTAATTGTTCTTGTTTTTTAAATACGCAAAAACAGGTAATACCATCCTTGAAGAAGTTCTTCAATCGCAGAGGTAAGTTTGGGTTTAAATTCTTGGCTCTTTCCCTCACCTGAAACATATTTTAGAGGCTTGCATATGGTTCACGACCATTTTCTACTGTCTTCTATATTCATTGGGTATTGTTCATGCTGGCATTTGGTTGTTGATGGGAAAGAATGTCCCACGTGAGTATTTAACTTCTTGTGTTACCCACTACTGCTCTTGGTAAATCTTGATTCTCAAGGGTTTACAGATTATCTGTTATAAATTTAATTTTTGGGTTTTGTATAAGATTTGCAGTGGTTTAATTTATCGTTTTTGTCTCCATTATGGGGGAAGGATTTCCAAACAATTCTACCTGGGGTTTATATATATAGTAAAAATATTTTAAGCCAAGGCTCTGTAATTTATCGCTTTTCCATTTAATAGTGAAGCTTGTCAATTGTTAGACTTCTTCTTATTTATATGTTTTAGTTTGTAAATATTAATGTCTTTTTGGGTTTTTATTTAGAGT
>LPNX011003658.1:91019-129538 GCA_001517045.1 Pseudotsuga menziesii
TATACTTAAACTGAAAATTTACAGGAATTAAACTTTCCTACTTCTTCCAAAAACAATCAATAAACCTGGAACTTTCATCATTCATAAATACTTTAGAAATAATAGATAAATAATTTAAGATAATAACTCCAGAACATGATAGAACCTGGTAATTTTCGAAGGGGATTGTTCCTCCCAACCGTCTCGTAAAAGCAACCATATCACTTGCTTTAGGACCCCCGAGCCTGTTCATTGAACCACCAGGATGAAGATACTGTGTAGAAGCCTATACAGTACTCTCTATAACTTAGTAGTCACCCTTGTAGACATGAACTCTTAACAATTCACTCTAGCTTTCCCCTCATCTAATTCCCCTTGTGTTCCTAACTTTTAAGTTTCTAGCAAAACCACAAGATTCTAATCTCTTAGAATGTAGTGATCCTCCTACTCATTCGATGGTATATATAAGCTTGCCTAGGTATTTGGGTCAGTTTTGCAGTTAAATGAGCCACCTGCTCAGTTCCTCTTTCCATGGGAACATGACCACAATTATAGGGATGTTGCCTCTTGCAACAACTAGAAAGTGAATGTTATTGCTGCCATTTGTTTTTCAGCCTTCTACAACAAATCATTCCTCCTAGTGGGTCAGTGAACACTCTTCAATAGTATTCTTTGGATAGGCGTCTCTTATTTTAATTATTAAATAATAAAATAATTCAATTACAGTCATCTTTGGCCATCCTTGGTGAACAAAATACAACTTTACAATAACTTTTAAAGTAATGTCTTCTAAAAAAAATTGTTTTTAGTTCTAGGTGGGTTACAAATATTTTCAAATTCAATTTTAATGTGGAAATTCAAGTGGTATCCTTGATCAATTAGAAGGTTAAGAAGTCATATTGAAAGAAACAGTTTGAAATTCAAGTTTAATGTGGAAATTCACGTGGTACCCTTGATCAATTAGAAGGTTAAAAAGTCATACTAAAACAAATATTTTGAAATTCAAATTTAATGTAGAAATTCAGGTGGTACCTGTGCCCTTATCTTTTTCTTGGGAAGATATATAACTCTTTGGAAGTTCTCTATTTTAAAATTTTCATTTTTATATTAGCAATGTTGATTTTTTTCATTATCCTAGTGAAAAAAGATAGGTGTTTTTTGTTGATGTAATTGTAACTTCGGAATTGATTCACTTGTATATCTTATATTGTATTTCATTGTACCCCAATGTTCTTATTGGGAGAATCATTAATATAATAAATTCATGTAAATTCATATAGGTTAACCCTCCATTGTAAGTTGGGGCAATATTCCCCATAGTTGAGGGGTTCTAGGGTTATTAGACTCTCCTAGTGAAGTCAGACTTGGTAAGTAATTGTCAAGTGGGAAACTAGTATAAATAGAGAGTGAGTCTCTCTATTTGAAACACACACTCACTCAATTGTAGTGTGTGAGTGAGAGAAGAAGAGCTCACACAAGTGAGAGAGAGAGCAGTTGTTGGATATCATATTTCTATCTTTGGGTTTTACTTTTGCCATTGGTGCTCATTCTATCTCTGAGGAAGTTGTGTGGTTTTATCCTTTATGGTTTTCCTGAGGAAAACTCTTTGTGTCTCTTGTCTCTTGTTATTATTGTTGTGCATGTTGTTCTCTCAGATAAGATCCTATGATCATATTGCTTAAATGATAAAAATCTAACATGGTATCAGAGCTAACCTGAGAAGAAGATGTTGTGCAGCTGCAGAAGCTAGGGATTCTTACTTTTTGGGTCTCTCCCCACAAATCATCAGCAAAAGGAGGCTAGGTTGAATCTCCATTGAAGGGCTCATCTTTCTGTCGAAGCAGAATTTGAATATGAGCATTTTCATTTTTTGACCTACCACTACAGCGGGAAATTAGGGCTTTTCACAAAAGTGGAATTATTTAGTGATCCTAGCATAGGATTGCTCTCCTCCTCAAAATCAAAGTTTAGAGACCAAGATAAAAAAAATTGGTTGGGTAGAACTCCGGGTAAGTCAAACCCTAATTTTCCCCTGAACCAGAAAACCAACACTGCAGAAGATCAACTCTAGATCCAGTTCCAGCATCTCAAATTGGTAAGATCTAAATATTTTGTATTTCCATTTGAGGTTCTTAGTTAAGATGTACCATCACACCAAGCTTGATGAAAAGCTTGAAGGAGCTGAAAACTTCCGAGCATGGAAGGATGGGATCTCACTGGTTCTTGAAGAAAATGAATTGGACACCTACAGAAGTGGAGAGGTTCCAATTCTAGAGGGAGATGAGGCTAAGGCCTTACACAAGAATAACTTGGTCAAGGTCAAGAGGATTATTGCTGATTCAATCAATGATCACCTTATACCACATGTTTCTTCCCTAAAGACACCTAAAGAGATGTTTGATTCCTTGACCAAGATATTTGAAGGGAATAACATAAATCGGAAGATGACTTTGAGGAACTAGTTGAAGAATGTAAAGATCTAGAATACAGAGACCATACAGTCATACTTTACAAGGGTCTCTCAAATCAAAGAACAACTTGAAGCAGTGGATGAAGAAGTAGAGAATGCAGAAATTTTGATGACCACCTTGAATGGTCTTCCTAGGTCATTTTTATATTAGCAATGTTGATTTTTTCATTATCCTAGTGAAAAAAGATAGGTGTTTTTTTGTTGATGTAATTGTAACTTCAGAATTGATTCACTTGTATATCTTATATTGTATTTCATTGTACCCCAATTTTCTTATCGGGAGAATCATTAACATAATAAAGTCATGTAAATTCATATAGGTTAACCCTCCATTGTAAGTCGGGGAAATATTCCCCACAGTTGAGGGGTTATAGGGTTATTAGACTCTCCTAGTGAAGTCAGACTTGGTAAGTAATTGTCAAGTGGAAAACTAGTATAAATAGAGAGTGAGTCTCTTTATTTGAAACACACACTCACTCAATTGTAGCGCATGAGTGAGAGAAGAGAGCTCGCACGAGTGAGAGAGAGAGAAGTTGTTGGATATCATATTTCTATATTTGGGTTTTACTTTTGCCATTGGTGCTCATTCTATCTCTGAGGAAGTTGTGTGGTTTTATCCTTTATGGTTTTCCTGAGGAAAACTCTTTGTGTCTCTTGTCTCTTGTTATTATTGTTGTGCATGTTGTTCTCTCAGATAAGATCCTATGATCATATTGCTTAAATGATAAAAATCTAACATGGTATTAGAGCTAACCTGAGAAGAAGACGTTGTGCAGTTGCAAAAGCTAGGGATTCTTACTTTTTGGGTCTCTCCCCACAGATCATCAGCAAAAGGAGGCTAGGTTGACTCTCCATTGAAGGGCTCATCTTTCTGTCGAAGTAGAATTTGAATATGAGCATTTTCATTTTTTGACCTACCACTACAGCAGGAAATTAGGGCTTTTCACAAAAGTGGAATTATTTAGTGATCCCAGCATAGGATTGCTCTCCTCCTCAAAATCAAATTTTAGAGACCAAGATCAAAAGTTTTTTGTTGGGTAGAACTCTGGGTAAGTCAAACCCTAAATTTCCCCTGATCCAGAAAACCAACACTGCAGAAGATTAGCTCCAGATCCAGTTCTGGCATCTCAAATTGGTAATATCTAAATATTTTGTATTTCCATTTGAGGTTCTCAATTAAGATGTACCATCACACCAAGCTTGATGAAAAGCTTGAAGGAGCTGAAAACTTCCAAGCATGGAAGGATGGGATCTCACTGGTTCTTGAAGAAAATGAATTGGACACCTACATAAGTGGAGAGGTTCCAATTCTAGAGGGAGATGAGGCTAAGGCCTTACAAAAGAAGAACTTGGTCAAGATCAAGAGGATTATTGCTAATTCAATCAAGGATCACCTTATACCACATGCGTCTTCCCTAAAGACACCTAAAGAGATGTTTGATTCCTTGACCAAGATATTTGAAGGGAATAACATAAATTGGAAGATGACTTTGAGGAACTAGTTGAAGAATGTAAAGATCCACAATACAGAGACCATACAGTCATACTTTACAAGGGTCTCTCAAATCAAAGCACAACTTGAAGTAGTGGATGAAGAAGTAGAGAATGCAGAAATTTTGATGACCACCTTGAATGGTCTTCCTAGGTCATGGGACTCCTTCATTCAAGGGAGTTGTGCTAGAAGGAAGCTAATCACTTTCAGTAGGCTGTGGGAAGAATTCTCACAAGAAGAAGCTCGAATAGTAGCTCAAGAAGAAAATATGGGAAATGAATATCAAGCTCTCACAATACAAACCAATAAAATCGAAAGGGACTTTCATCATCCCAAAGGTAAGCATTCTCACCAGAAATATAACCCTAGAAGATATAGTAGAGATCTATCTAAATATAGATGCTATACATGTGATGAAAGAGGACACTTTATCAAATATTGTCCTAGAAATACGGGTGGCTCTCACAATAACAAGGACAAAAAAGAAGACATCATGCTCACACTGCAGAGAATGATGAACATCCCAAAATAGAGTCAAAGAAGAAAGTGAAGATTCTTCAAGTGATTAAGAGTGTGTTTTGATTTTTTCTCTCATGGGAACTATCACACATGGTAGCAATGATTTGCTCATAGATAGTGGGAATTCCAAGCATATGATGGGATTCAAAGAATCTTTTGTGAAACTATCCGAACATGAGTCACCCCACAAAGTAAAACTTGGGGATGACTACTAGTATCCCATAAAAGGTAGTGGTGAATCCTCCTATAAGTTATACTTTGGAAATCCTATGAAGATGAAGGATGTCTTGTTTGTACCAGGACTAAAGAAGAATCTCCTCTCCATATCTGCATTGGATGGAAAAATCATGAGGGTTTCATTTGTAGATGGCTAAGTCCTTATGTGGCCAAATGGAAAGACTATAAATGATGTAGTAGTCATTGGAGAGAAAGAGAGAGGATTATACAAACTAAATGGCCAACCAGAACAAGCCTTGGTCCATGATTTAGTAGAGCCAATTGAACTATGGAATAGAAGGCTTGAACATGTACACTATAGGGCACTACCACTTTCAAGCAAAGTTGTTGAAGGTATTCTAGAAATACAGGCAGAGCATGAAGGTGTTAGCAAAGGATGTGTGAAAGAAAAGAAAACAATGAATACATTCCCAAGCAGTGAGAGCAAGGCAAAATGAATCTTGGAAATCATCCACTCTGATGTCATCCAGTTCAGTAAGTGGCTATGTATATTACATTTCTATAATTGATGATTTTTCTAGGAAGACATGAATATATTTCTTGAAAAGAAAAGATGAAGTGTTCAGTAAATTCAAGGAATTCAAAGCCTTGATCGAGAACCAAACAAAGAAGAAAATAAATACCTTTCAATTAGACAATGGCGAGGAATTCACATCATATGAATTCAAGGAATTATGTAGAGATTCAGGGATTAAGGGGGAGTTGACCACTCCATTTAATCCAACACAGAACAGGATTGCAGAAAGGAAGAATATAATGATTAAGGAAGCAGCAAGGGCAATGCTTCATGATCAAGATCTTCCCATGCATCTATGGGCAGAAGCTTCCAAGACAACAGTGTATCTACAGAACCATACTCCACATAGAGTACTTGAGAAAAAGACACCTGAAGAAGTCTTATCCAGCAAGAAACCAGAAGTCAATCATCTTAGAATATTTGGTTGTTCAGTGTACATACACATTCTGGAATAAAAGAGGAAAAATTTAGATCCTTCAGGAAAGAAGGGTATATTTGTGGGATATAGTGAAAGCTCGAAGGCTTACAAAATATACTTCTTGGGATTCAAGAAGATCGACATCAGAAAAGATGTGACATTTGACAACTTACAACAAATCCAGAAAAATACCTATTACAGAACTTGAAGAAACAAAAGTACCCAGGATCCAAGATACAACTATGAACGAAGCAACTCCAGAAGAAGATCGAGAAATACAAGAACCCCAGGAACCTGTAGATCCACCCCAAGAGAAGAATCCTTACAAAAGGAAACCTGCATGGGTACAAGAGGCTATCCAAGGTGCATAAAGATATGGGGCTCCAGAAGAAATGCACAGAGAAAGGAAGAGAACTAGGTCCTACTCCGGTTGTGTAGCCCTATTATGTGACATCATTGATAAAGACCCTTCCAACTATGAAGAAGAGGCAGAAAAGAAAGAATGGAAGGATTCTATGATCGAGGAGTACCAGTTGACCATGAAGAATGATGTCTGGAATGTTGTCCCAAGGCCAGAGGGGAATTCTGTTGTGACTTCCAAGGGGACATACAAGATCAAGCATGCTGCAGATGGCAGCATAGAGAAATATAAAGCAAGATTCGTGGCACGTGGCTTCTCCCAGAAAGAAGGGATAGATTATGATGAGACTTTCACACATGTATCCAGATACACTTCCATCAGATAAATACTTGCTTTGGCTACAGTAATGAAATGGAAGATACACCAGATGGATGTCAATACTGCTTTCTTGAATGGTGTAGTAGAAGAGGAAGTGTATGTGGAGCAGCCACTCGATTTTGAGACACATGATAGGGAGACTCATGTGTTCAAATTGAAGAAGGCCCTGTACAGTTTGAAACAGGAACCTAGGACATGGTACGACAGAATTGACAGCTTCTTGACTAGCTTGGGATTTACCAAGAGTAAAGTGGATTCCAACCTTTACTACAAGGTTTGGAAGGGAACCCAGTAATACTCCTACTGTATGTAGATGGCCTGCTTGCGACAAGTGAGGATGGGTTGTGTAATGTCCCTAGTTTTGACCCCGTTTGCATGATGTATATATTGTAATTGATCGTGGTAAGGAGCTCAAGTAAAAATCCCACCATCGATTTGGTTGTGTATGTTTCGGCAATAGAGGTAGTTACCGATGGTATCTCATGCTATTTGGCACATTATAATTCAGCATCATGTAAATACGCACATCAAATAAAATAAACCCATGACCAACTACCACAAGGCAACGTTAAAATGAAAAGGGCATGGTTCCAAAGGATAAGGGGTGGGGGATGTCAAACCTTGGTTATGGGAAAAACCCATGTTTTGCCACCTTTGTTTGTTTGCCACTTTTCCTTGTCTCACCCAACCTTGTCAACCTCTTTAATGCTTCAGCTGGTGGTTGAGGGCATTAATTGCTGGAGGAATCATGGGTAAGGAGGCAAGCAACTCCATCTTCCCCACGACTCCATTCTTGCCTGCCCGTTCGTCCTCCTCATGCGGAGCGGTGGTATGTTCGTCCTCCCGATGGCCTGTTGATCCGCGCGCAGAGGTGAGGTTGTTTCCCCTCACGCACAGGCTGGAATCCTCACGCTGGGATCGGGTATGTTTTCCCGTGTATTTTTGCTGTTGGGTGCAAGTTTTTCCTCACGCACAGACCATTGAGGTCGATTTCCCATGTGAGAGTCGTGCTCACTGTTTTGTTTTGGGGCTGTTGTCTTCCCCACATGGTTTCGTGTTATTTGTGGTGTCCAACTGCGTTTTGGGCCACTGGGTAATTGTGGTGAGCCGTTTTTCTACTGTGGTCTGCATTTGAATTTCCGTGGCTATGCTGGAAATGCTGTTTATTGTCCATAGTGGACTATTGGCTGAGTCCTTTCCCTGTTTGGAACCGTGGAATGCTGTTATCATTTCATTGTGGGTTTGTGGCTGCTGAGGTACCCTGGTTTGGGTTGCAGCTGAGTTGTTTTGGCCACGTTAGGGCCAAAACCAACTCGGAGTTGCCTTGTAGGCTAGAGCTATGTCTCATCTTTCATTTGGGGATCATTTCCAGTTGTTTTCTTCTTCACAGGGCTGTGAAGGGTTGTTTGGCTGCTGGTATGTAGTGGTTGTCCCTTGGATGGCGCTGGCTTGGCCGCTTGTTGAAGGCCTATTAAACCCAGTGGTATTTGGTTTGGCTGTTTTGTGTCCCCTTGGCCATGTGCAAGACTGCAACTAACCCTTATTCTGGAGGAATCATGCCCAGCTCGGGGGTGGCAGCATTGCTGAGAGATTGATGAGCAAGCTGGCCTATGGTTGGGTGGAACGTTGTAGCGACATAGCTGGTTGCGGGATTCTTCACCAAAAGATAAGCCTGCTGTCTATATTCCATCTCTGCAATTATATATTGATGTCAATTGATGAATTATAATGAACATGATTAATGCTGGAATGTATGTTTGTTTCCGCTGTATGATTAAAGGATTATGCATTCTTGTATGTTTGGAATTCCTGTTATGATGCCTGTTTAAGTGCCCAATTTCAGCATTTGATTTATGTTTATGCTCATGGGCGGTTTGCCCAGTCGTGTTTGATGTCCGTCGCGTCCTCTTCGCCGGTCGGAGGCATGGGGACGTGACAGTATGGTATCAGAGCTTGGGTTGCAGCAATGGGCCTCTATGGGCCAAGAAAGAGCCACTGATAGAGGGCAGAATTACCCTCTATGTCCAGCAGAATAGCAGTGAGCAAACAAATTCAGAAAAATGGTCTAAGTGTTGAGCGGTCGGATCATTGGAGGAAGTGGAACTCCTCCGTTGCGGAAGGACTGGCAAAGTTAACTTTCGTTGTTACGGAAGGATTGGTGAAGTCTTCCATCCACTGTTGCGGACGGTGAAGCGATTCCGCATCCGACTCGAAATCCGTCCGATCGCCAACACCGCAGAAAGATTTAAAAATTTGGCTAAGTGTTGGAGAAATCGGAAGGGAGAGTGGTCCGACGTCCGACGTTACGAGAGTCCGTCGACGTCCGACTGCCAAGTGGTTCTAAGCGTCAAATCGAAAGAGCTGGCAAAGTGGGCATTCGCCGTTGCGGACGAATTGGTGAAGTTCCTCGTCCGCCGTTGCGGAAGAGTTCTCAAAGTGGAACTTTCGCCGTTGCGGATGGCAAAGCAATCCCACATCCGATCGTAAAGGCCTTCGATCTCCGACATGTCAAAGGGGTTAAGGCTCGAAGTTAGTTCACCAAATCGGAAGGATTTGGCCTTTGGCGAGCCGCCGTTGCAGAAGCGAAAACACCAAAGCGTCCGATGTGAAAGTTCGTCGACGTAAGTGCTAAATCGGAAGGGAAATTGGTCCAACGTCCGCCATTGCGGAAGCCAAAGACATCCGACAACCGACGTCGATGACAGTCAAAAATAAGTTCGCAAATCGAAAGAGAAAGCATTTCGGGAGCCGACGTTGCGGAAGGTTGGAACTTCCGGGGATCCGCCGTTGCGGAAGGTTGGAGCTTCCGAGGAGCCGACGTTGTGAAAGGTTTGGAGCTTCCGGGAGCCAATTCTGCAGCTGCGATATTGGTTTGGGAGCCAATTCAGCAGAATATTTAGTGGAAATGGGATCCGATTTTATAGAGGAAAATTTGAGTTTTCCATGGGATTTTTTCCAGCAAATTTTGGCTACTTACCAGGGGAATTTTGAGCTGTTTTTCAGGGGAATTTCAGGGCCCCTTGACCCCCATCGTCCCTTGAGACAGTCGTTCTTGAGAGAAGGAAAATCCTGTGTTTTGGGCAAGAGTTTGAATCAGAGGGATACCGAAAATGCAGCTACCACAATGGCTCTGAGATCATTGGAAAATTCTACTTTGCAATGGTGTAATGAAAATGCAAAGATTTGGTGAAAGTCTTCATTCTTGGAAGTAGCATGGTTTTCACATCCGAGGTCGGAATGACGCATGTGAATAGGCGTTGGAAAGCTTATCCAGCAAGGAACCAGGATAAGTGACCAGAATCTGAGCATGAAGCAGCAAAGTGCTAATGATGACCGCTGTTAGAAAATGGACAAATCTGGGCAGTTGCATGCCCAGGGGCAGTAAGGACTATGAAGTCAACCAACTGTTGTGTGAAAAAGAAATTCCATAAGAAGATGAGGGATTTAAAAGGGAAGTTTTCATTAGACCCTATCTTGCTGACTTTAACTACATTTCCTAAGTTTATGCTTGAAATGCATGAGGATATGTATTGCATGCATAGGATATTGCGTGTTGGTAAGAATATTGGGAAATATATATATGTATAATGAACCATTAATGATAATCATTGTTTTGATATTGGAAATTAGTGGCAAAACCAACAATGACATGGACCTGGATGAATATGTTGCTGATGCTGACAGATGTGACCAGCAACCCTATGAAGAAAGGGATAAGGCAACGAGTCCATAACAAAAGTTGGTGAGCAAATTCTGCAATCTCCTGCAAGGACCAACCAAAGTGGTCATGTCAAGGGTGTAAGTACGACCCATGCAGGTAAGAGTTTGCTTATGACAAATTCCATGGATTGGTAAAGGTAAGAGACCTCATACCATGTGGATATTTGAATATAGAAAAGTATCATGCCTATATATGTTGATGACATTGATTATAATCATGCATCCTATATGAATTAGTCATGGTTAGGCCATGCATGGTATATTGAATGCAAGATAGCATGAATGGATTTGCATTAGAAATATTTTATGAATCTTGGAGTTATGCAAGGGATGTATGCATATGAAGGATGTGAGTGACTGATTGCATAATTGTAGGTGCAATGCTGCGATGTATAGCATGAATGCATGTGATAGTATGAATGACTAACAGCTGAAATGATGAATTAATGATAATTCTGGAACCGTTTCGAAGGCTGTTATGAATGTAGGATAGTCATGATCAATTGGCTGCCAGAGATGCTCTATTGAAGAGCAAGGTGGTACAAATGATACGCTTGTGAAGTAAGGGGTATCTAAACATTTCATTTAATTGCATGAATGATGTGACTATACCTTGCAATGTTAATATGATAATGATTGCATGAAGTAAATGAGTTTTGGTATATATTGATGTGACTAACAACGGGAAATATTTGAATTTCATAAATTCTGAGAATGCTTCAATGATGGTTGTAGCAATGACAAGGTTATATGCCTCCAGACTTACCAAGTGTTTGGTTGATTGAATCTCATGTTTCAGGTAGATTATTCCAAAACATGACAGTGAGAGGTAAGCCCCTGACCACTGCCAGAATCTACCATGTGAAAGAGCTTATTAAATTTGAATTGTAAATTTCAAATTTAAGAAATTGCTGACGACTATTAGTCACTACTGGCTTGCATAAGCTTGTGTTTGGATGTTGAAGCTTATGTTTCAGGTAGATTATTTTAAGCATGGCATTGAGAGGTACGATCCTGACCAATGCCAAAATCTACCATATGATATGTTGTTAAAATTCGAATTGTGAATTTTGGATTTGGGAAATTGCTGACGACCACTAGCCATTGTTGGCTTGCATAAGATTGTGTTTGGTTGATTGAAACTCATGTTACAGGTAGAGTATTCGAGCATGGCAATGAGAGGTAAGACCCTGACCAATGCCCGAATCTACCATTTATGAGAAGAAGTCTCATGGTTGTGAAAGTGGTTGATATGCATAATGGGTTGTTAAATTGGAGTTGTGAATTTCGAATTTAAGAAAGTGCTAACGACTACTAATCATTGTTGGCTTGTATGAGATTGTGTCAGGAGGGACACATGGTAAGTGGGTATTCATGTTATGATAGTAAGCATAAAAGTATAATGGGCATAGTAATGCTGCTTACAAGAAACCCACAATTGAGCAAGTCAATTTCTGTAGTAGATAGAATCGCAAATCCTTATTGAATTTGATTACTAATGTCATTGCTTGGTTATGGAACAATTAATTTGGATTGTAGTATTAGGTAATGATTGACTGTTTGGTTATTTGATGAATGTGTCAGGGGTACACACTGTAGGAAGACCATGTGTGATGGCCTGCAGAAGCCAAACTTCATGGGAAGGTTTTCCCTTATCTTGGAAATGGGTTTCGGGTGAAACACCATTGGACATTTTGAAATGTCTCATCTGCACTACATGTTTGGTAATGACATGAGTGAGATGGTATGGGCTATGTCGGTGAGACATGTGTGAATATGAAACGTAAAAAGGAAGCAGGGATGGGGGCTTGGTTTGCTTAAACTTGGTGATTGGAAGCCACACAGACAGAGCTAGAGGGCTGACTTTCTTCTCCACAACCCTGGGATAGCATTGGAAGGGAATGCAGGGCCTGAGGGACTGAGTAGCAAAGAAGGGACTGATTCCTTGTGTTGGGTGTGTGTGGGTGTCTTAGAAGTCAGGCTAGTTCTGGTGTAGGTGTTCCTAGCTCTGCAGCGAGCTCACCAGCTTAGTATTTAGCCTTTCCCAACTCCTGGATGGTCTGATAAATCCAACTAAAGGAATACTGCGACGAAAAATGGATAAGTGTTCTGTAACCCTTGCTATGAATATGCATGTTTAATTATTAAATTTCGTATGCAGAACATGTTTTGATTTAGTATCCATTATGACCGAATGATATGAAATGTGATTACAGTTTTGAAGCAATGACGCTGATGAGTTTGCTTGTATTGCTTGTGTTGCTTGTGTTGACAGGCTGAATAGATGCAGTTGGGTATTGCACCCTAAAGGTAAATGGTAAATGGTTGTTGGGAGGGG
Organism: Pseudotsuga menziesii; assembly: GCA_001517045.1. Taxonomy (NCBI): domain Eukaryota; kingdom Viridiplantae; phylum Streptophyta; class Pinopsida; order Pinales; family Pinaceae; genus Pseudotsuga; species Pseudotsuga menziesii. The sequence continues at coordinate 103,449 of LPNX011003658.1, forward strand.
TTGCGGAGTAAGAGTTATTGTTGATATAAGTGTATGTTGATATAAGTGTATGGTTGGTATAAGTGTATGTGTCATTGTTGACATGAGTATATGATGGGCTGTGATATGCCTAAGGATCCATAGTAGATCCTAGACCTGGAAATGGTCATGATAAAGTTCCGAGCCCAGTTGACATGCTTATGTATTGGCTGGACATTAATTATTTGAGGTTATGGGGCAGCCTACGTGCTGACCTAACATTTGAGTCCATAGGCGATCCCAATGCTTGCAAAGCAAAGCAGGATCCTGTGGACGAACGAAGAAACGCACAATACAGATAAGTATTGGATTATTTTGCTTATGAATATACATGTGTATGTGATTTGGATATGATGTTTTAAGCTCGTGTTCTAGAAATGAAAACTAATGAGAATAAACTAAACATTTGAATCTATTCAATGTTGGATATAGGTATCGCTGGGAGTGAGGATTATGAGAGCATCCTAGAGGTGCATGAGGACATGTGACTGTCCTGGAAAGCTCAAAATGAGCGGTAATGAAAAAGGTGCTAGTAAGACGAGGGAGTCCTAGAAGCCGGGACAAACCATGTGGAGAGACTCCATGGTTTAGAGGTCTGGAATAGACCAAAGACACTAAGTGTCATGACCAAGAAGGATTGGTCCAGCATTCACGGTGAAGTGAACGAGGCTGAGAGCATGAAAAGCCACAGTGATGGTGTGGGTTCCAGGATGGAACAAAATAAAGAGGGGAAAAACTCTTATTGCTCTCTCTTGCCTTCTGATTATATATATGCATGTTCATGCATTGTGAAAACAAAAGATTGTTGAATGCATGTATGATTGAGAATGAAATGTGTGTATTTGCTTAAAAATGAATTGTGAATGCTGGAATAAGTTAATTCCCTACCCAAGAATGGACATGAATGAGCTCATGTGCCTGTTGGGGGAAGGCCTGAAGATATGAAAGCCTCATTAATGAGACTTGGACTATCATGCCAAATAGGGGAAATTAATTGACTGATTTTAACGTCTACATTATGCTTGGTCTGATAGAATTTCAATGGTGCATTTCACAGGTGAGAAAAGTGAAACCGGGTGGTGCACATTGATCATGGCAGCAGATCAAAAGTTGCTGGACTTGGTTGGAAGTCTCCTTCAAATGATTGCCAAGACCCAAGAGAATCTTGGGGAGATGCTCAAGATACAGAGAAGGCAGAATGAGATGAACCACCAAATTTTGCAAGACTCTCTTGGTTTGCAAAGGGAGGTGAAAAGCCTTCTGGGAGCAATCGGCAAAGGAAAGGAAGGTGGATCAGCAATGGGACAGTTGTCCAAGCGACCCGATAAGAAATGGTCTAGGCATGAAGACTCAAAGGAAATTGAGCAGGTAATGATGAAGCAGTCAGTGAGATGCTGGAGATGCGGAGGACATCATTTACGCCGGGACTGTCCGATGAGGGAACATGATGAGGGCAATAGCCGCAAAATTCCTAGACTTCGGGATCAGCTGGAAGCTATGAACCAGCAGGGTAAGTCCATGGAAGCCGAAGGGCTTGATCTTGAACGTTCAAAGTAAATGATTGAGCATGGAACAGATCTGCAATTTTGAAATTTTGATGTGCAATGGTATATGTATTGTATATATGCAATGGAACACTGAGGACGGTGTTACTCCAAGGGGGAGGGGAATGTAATGTCCCCGGTTTTGACCCTGTTTGCATGATGTATATATTGTAATTGATCGTGGTAAGGAGCTCAAGTAAAAATCCCACCATCGATTTGGTTGTGTATGTTTCGGCAATAGAGGTAGTTGCCGATGGTATCTCATGCTATTTGGCACATTATAATTCGGCATCATGTAAATACGCACATCAAATAAAATAAACCCACGACCAGCTATCGCAAGGCAACGTTAAAATGAAAAGGGCATGGTTCCAAAGGATAAGGGGTGGGGGATGTCAAACCTTGGTTATGGGAAAAACCCATGTTTTTCCACCTTTGTTTGTTTGCCACTTTTCCTTGTCTCACCCAACCTTATCAACCTCTTTAATGCTTCAACTGGTGGTTGAGGAGTTATGGCTGAGTGGTTGAGGGCATTAATTGCTGGAGGAATCGTGGGTAAGGAGGCAAGCAACTCCATCTTCCCCACGACTCCATTCTCGCCTGCCTGTTCGTCCTCCTCACGCGGAGCGGTGGTCTGTTCGTCCTCCCGATGGCCTGTTGATCCGCGTGCAGAGGTGAGGTTGTTTCCCCTCACGTATAGGCTGGAATCCTCACGCTGGGATTGGGTATGTTTTCCCATGTATTTTTGCTGTTGGGTGCAAGTTTTTCCTCACTCACAGACCATTGAGGTCGATTTCCCATGTGAGAGCCGTGCTCACTGTTTTGTTTTGGGGTTATTGTCTTCCCCACATGGTTTCGTGTTAGCTGTGGTGTCCAACTGTGTTTTGGGCCACTGGGTAATTGTGGTGAGTCGTTTTTCTACTGTGGTCTGCGTTTGAATTTCCGTGGCTATGCTGGAAATGTTGTTTATTGTCCATAGTGGACTGTTGGCTGAGTCCTTTCCCTGTTTGGAACCGTGGAATGCTGTTATCATTTCATTGTGGGTTTGTGGCTGCTGAGGTACCCTGGTTTGGGTTGCAGCTGAGTTGTTTTGGCCACGTTAGGGCCAAAACCAACTTGAAGTTTCCTTGTAGGCTGGAGCTATGTCTCATCTTTCGTTTGGGGATCATTTCTGGTTGTTTGCTTCTTCACAGGGCTGTGAAGGGTTGTTTGGCTGCTGGTATGCAGTGGTTGTCCCTTAGATGGTGCTGGCTTGGCCGCTTGTTGAAGGCTTGTTAAACCCAGTGGTATTTGGTTTGGCTGTTTTGTGTCCCCTTGGCCATGTGCAAGCCTGCAACTGACCCTTATTCCAGAGGAATCATGCCCAGCTCGGGGGTGGCAGCGTTGCTGAGAGATTGATGAGCAAGCTGGCCTATGGTTGGGTGGAACGTTGCAGCAACGTAGCTAGTTGCGGGATTCTTCACCAAAAGATAAGCCTGCTGTCTATATTCCATCTCTACAATTATATATTGATGTCAATTGATGAATTATAATGAACGTGATTAATGCTGGAGTGTATGTTTGTTTCCGCTATATGATTAAAGGATTATGCATTCTTGTATGTTTGGCATTCCTGTTATGATGCCTGTTTAAGTGCCCAATTTCAGCATTTGATTTCTGTTTATGCTCATGGGCGGTTTGCCCGGTCGTGTTTGATGTCCATCGCGTCCTCTTCGCCGGTCGGAGGCATGGGGACGTGACAAGTTGATTGCTGATACGAAGAGGAAGATTGTTGTCGAGTTCGAGATGAAAGACTTGGGTATGATGCACTACTTTCTAGGCATGGAGGTGTGGTAGAATGCAAATGGAATCTCCCTGGGACAAGGAAAGTTTGCAATAGATATCCTGAAGGGGTCCGGGATCATGGAATGCAAGGCCATGATCACACCTATGGCATCGAACCTGAAGCTATTGAGTGATGCTTCAAAGAGTCGATTGATGCTACGATGTATCATTAGATGATTGGGTCTTTGATGTACCTAACGAATACAAGACCAGATATTTGCTTTGCTGTGAACATATTGAGCCAATTCTTGACGGATCCAAGACATGTTCACCTGATTGCTGCAAAGCATATTCTGAGGTACCCGAAGGGTACAGTTGATTATGGGCTCAAGTATGAAGTGAATCAAAAGATTAATCTAGAATGTTATGTGGATTCATATTGGGAAAGTAGTGCCATTGATAGGAAGATCACTTCGGGGTGTTGCTTCAGTATGGGATCATGTGTGATCTCCTTGTTTAGCAAGAAGCAATCCTGCACGGCACTAAGTAAAACCGAAGTAGAGTATGTCACAGCTTGTTCAACTAGTTGTGAGGTAGTGTGGCTGAGGAAGCTACTATCTAATTTATTTGATCTTCAGCTGGATGCTACTTGTATATATTGTGACAACCAGAGTTGTGTGAAGTTGTCAAAGAACCCAGTGTTCCATGACAAGTCAAAGCATATCGAGATCAAATATCACTATATTAGGGATATGGTGCAGAGAGGAGCAGTGAAGCTCCAGTATGTTGCGACGAACGAGCAGATAGCTGATGTGTTGACCATGCCATTAGGAAGAGTGAATTTTGAATACTTTAGGGAGAAGCTTGGTGTTCTCTAGATTGAGATTCCTTCCAAGGGGAAGTGATGAGTCCGTGTTCCCTTCTGACATGGTTGTGGGATGTGTTACCCACATGGTCAGATGCAAGTGCAGAGCCCTTCTGACATGGTTGTGGTATGTGTTCCCCACATGGTCAGATGTAAGTACAAAGCCCTTCTAACATGGTTGCGGGATGTGTTCCCCATATGGTCAGATGTAATTGAAAATACCTTCTGACATGGTTGTGGGATGTGTTCCCCACATGGTTATATGTAAGTGCAGATCCATTCTGACATGGTTGCGGTATGTGTTCCCCACATGGTCAGATGTAAGTGCAGATCCTTTCTGACATTGTTGCAGGATGTGTTCCCCACATGGTCAGATGTAAGTGTAGAGCCCTTCTGATATGGTGGAGGGATGTGTTCCCCACATGGTCAGATGTAAGTGTAGAGTCCTTCTGACATGGTTGTGGGATGTGTTCCCCACATGGTTAGATGTAAGTGCAGAGCCTTTTTGACATGGTTGCGGGATGTGTTCCCCACATGGTCAGATGTAAGTGCAGATCCTTTCTGACATGGTTGTGGGATATGTTCCCCACATGGTAAGATGAAGATGTAAGTGCAGATCCTTTCTGACATGGTTGCGGGATTTGTTACTCCCATGGTAACATATAAGTGTTGTAGAATATGAAGACCTACATGGAGGCTAGTCCTACAACCAGCATGAAAAAGGGTTGGCTCTCTAGAACTTCCTATGACGAGTAGAATTGAGAGATAACATCATTTTCTCTAGATAGCGGGAACAGTGAGGATGATGATGATCCAGAGACAAAGATTTGTGCTGATGAACTGTTTCAAGAGAATACCTTCCTAGTTAAGAGGGAGTGTTGATGTAATTGTAACTTCAGAATGTATTCACTTGTATATCTTATATTTTATTTCATTATACCCCAATGTTCCTATCGGGAGAATCATTAATATAATAAATTCATGTAAATTCATAGAGGTTAAGCCTCCATTGTAAGTCGGGGAAATAGTCCCCACAGTTGAGGGGTACTAGGGTTATTAGACTCTCCTAGTGAAGTCGGCCCTCGTAATTAGTTGTCAAGTGGAAAACTAGTATAAATAGAGAGTGAGTCTCTCTATTTGAAGCACACACTCACTCAACTTTAGCACATTAGTGAGAGAAGAAAAGCTTGCACAAGTGAGAGAGAGAACAACTATCGAAGATCATCTTTCTATCTTTGGGTTTTACTTTTTCCATTGGTGCTGATTCTATCTCTAAGGAAGTTGTGGGGTTTTCTCCTTTATGGTTTCCTCGAGGAAAACTCTGTGTGTCTCTTGTCTCTTGTGATTATTCATGTGTATGTTATTCTCTCAGACTCAGATCCTAAGATCATATTGCTTAAATGATAAAAATCTAACGTTTTTTTTTATAAGAGATGTTTTTTATCTTTTAAATTATGGTTAATTACCTCTTTGTACTAATTCAATTTTCTCTTATCATAATTTTGTATGGGATTACATTTTTTCCTTAAATTCGGATATGTAATCATGCTCTAAATGGAGGATATGCTTGGTACTAGGAATATAATACATATTGTATTTGATTCAATTTCATAAGACAATGTATTTGATTCAATTTTATGGTTACATGTTATAAATGTAACACACCTAGAACTGCAAAATAAATACTTTTATTTCAGAAAACATTATGTTAAATTTATTGTAAAGTTTTTTATGACCAACTTGGTCAAGGATGACTGTAATTGAAGAATTATTGATTTTAATAATTAAATAGAAGAGACACCTATCCAAAGGAGACTGTTGAATGAATGTTCGATGGCCCACTAGGAGGAATGAGTAGCTGTACAAGGTTGGTTAACAAGTGGAAGCACTAGCATTTCACTTTCTAGCTGTTGCAGGAAGCATAATCCCTAAAATTGTGGTCATGTTCTTTGAGAGGGGGAACTGAGAAGGTGGCTCATTTAATTCCAAAAGCTAACCCAAAGACCTAGGAAATATTATAAATACCATCAAATTGAGCAGGAGGCTCACTACATTCTATTTTCCAAGTGAATGAACTTTGTGACTGAAGCAAACTAAAAATCCAGGCACACAAGGAATTTGATGAGGGGATAGCTAAAGTGGAATTTGTTGAGTTAAGTCTAGTACTAAGTGCTAAGTTATAACAAGTTGATGTATGTGTTATTATCCAGTGATATTCGTCCTAGTGGTTCAGTGAAAAGGTTCGGGGGTCCTAAGCAAGTAATTTTGGTTGCTTCAGGAGACGGTTGGGTGGAACAGTCTCCTTTGGGTGTCTGTCCCCCTTCTGCTATTTATCTAGGTTCTAAACTGATTATTATTATCTGTAATTAAATTCTCTAATTGTTGTTTATAAATTATTTTTTTATAGAGTTTAAACGGTATCTCTCCATAATATATTTTCTTTGTAAGAAAAACTGTAATTACTTTTCCATAATCTCATAATCAGTTTTCTAATGATTAGTACTTTATTGGCTTAAAATAAATCATTACAGTGATGGTTAGGATAAGCCATTAGTTTAGAAACTGTGTTTTTCCTTCTCATCATGATCTAGTTATAATACATCTAATTAGTAGTATTAAGTTTCTTTTTAGTCATTCTTATATACGTAAGTTACAGTTAGGGTTTAATACTCAAGCAAGATCCATCCAAATATTTATAAATACACAAAGACTATATATTAGAATTATATATCCTTTTGTCTCTCTTGTTATAAAACCTAAAAATTAATAAGGTACTTATGAAGCCATTAACATCAACCTTAACTTATTACAAAACCTTTCAAAGAAAATTTATTGAGGTGACCAAGACGAATATTACCAAGGGAAAATCGACCGAGTGCTCTCTGGTCAAACCTTTTACCAATATTATACTTCAACAGAGAAATTCAAGATTTAGTTATAAGTAGCTCGCGTTCTTGTTATAAATCTACAACATTATAATATTATTTCCCATTAAAATAAATTATACAGTAAAACCCTAGCAACAATTTTTACAACCTAAGCATTAAGAGCAAACTGATAAATAACCAAGTGTAGAGATCGAATCTTGCTAAGGATTTTGATTAACTAGATCAAGGTTACTTTGCAAGGGTTTGATGGACAAAGAAAAAGTTTTATTTGTCAATATAAAAAAGAAATACCCAATCGATATTAACGACAAACCACAACTCTGATCGTAGGTTGAAGGTCGTTTAAGTATTATCATCTGTTAATGTTAAAAGAAACAGAAGTAATCACAACATCCTTATGGCTTATTATTAAGTATAAAAACAATATGATCCATCTAACAACTTGAATCAACATGGTAGTGGCTTCATGGCCTTTTTCAAAGGAAAAAACGAAATGAAGTGATGGCCTTCCAACCTATCTCAAAGTAAAACGAAAAGCTAAGTAAAGGCCTCACGGCCGTAACAGTATTCATCACCAAACAACACTACATAAGTGCTAAATAAAACATGATATTACTTTAGCAAAATCCCTCATGGGTTTCTTCGAATTATAAAAACCATTTCATGAACTAATAAACAATAATATTTCACTTAAACCATTATCAGTTTTGACACTGGCCCTATGACCATTTCCTCAAAAGAAAACATGATAGGGCAAAGAACTCACAACTGCATTTTAGTTTTATAAAACAACAACAAAACTGTAAAATCAAACATGACTGAGTATATAAATCACGAAAGCCCTCAAAGGGTTCTTTTGGACGAAATAGATTATTTACATTTTCATAGTGACAATCATAGGATTGTTCTTAAAACTTTAAAACAAGAACAATAACTCTGCATTTGTTCATACAACACTTTCATTTACACAGTCACCTCGACTCCACGGTCGAAGGGTTTTCCATTACAGTTTCAAATAAAAAGGGCCTCACGACTACCAAAGAAACTTATCACTTTCATACCAAAAGACAACGCAGAGATGGACATCCATAACATACCATGAGAACTCAGGTTAAGCCACGGTGCTACAAGCCACAGAGCCACAAAGGGCGAGGTAACAGGTCTTACCTGGACCACAAATAATTTTTAGCACAATGTCCAACCAGGATTTTGTTTGCATAGAACCGTTCTGGAATGCCTCCTGCACATACAACCTACAGGTGTCAAACAATAATTTTATGAAAACTGATTTATGGCACAAGAAAATCATTCATATAAACACAAAGGAGGAGCTTACCCATCTTTACGAATAAAAACGTAACCAAAACCATCCAACAAATTCTACAAGTATGCAGGAAAGGAGGAAGGGTGTTGAGGGATGAACAACTCAGCTCCTCCACATTTGATACCAGAGTTAATCTACATTGTAGTGCAGACAGAAGCCCACAGAGAAAAAAACCAAAAAATTCATGAGACAAAGCTGCAAGGACAAGCTTACCCTTCTCTCAAGGCACCATAAGCCCCTAGGATTTTGCACTATGTCAAATTGACGCTAGGTGGTGCAATTAAGGCCTCCACATGGCCTGCATGTGAAACCATTTAATTCATGACCTTTACACATCATTTCAACCTTCATTCATTTTTGAATAGTCAACCTTCATTGCATTTTAGAGTTTTATGCAATTTTGTATGGTTCCACTGTGGAAATTGAACCCAAGTGATAGAACAATTGTACTCACAAAATTGATAATCAAACATGCAAATTTACACACAAAGGAGACTGAAATTGGAGCATAACACTAATCTATATTGAATAAGTGTACAATAGCCAACCTTATGAAATTATAGGCTGCTGCAATATATAATTACATGAGAGATTTGAATGCATAAGGATGCCATTCGAAATAGTCAAAAAGTAGGCTTACTAAATCTAGTCAAATCCCCCATAGGTGCATAAAGCAGTTTCCAAATCTACCTAGAGGCTCACGAATTGGCAAAGTCAAGTAGGAAAGCTAATAAGTGATGGAAAGACAACTCATACATCCTTTTATTAGGAGAAAAGAATCGAGGATGATGAGGGAAGAAACCAAGTGAACTACACCTAGTCTTACTTTCCCTTTTGCCATAAATCTCAATAAAGCAGGCAACTTAGCAGAAAAAGCAGATATGCGCTAGGGAGGATTTGGAATAAAGAAGATATGCTAAATATCAATTCTAGGAGGTTTCCCAAGTGCTCCATGACTCAGTTTTAGCAATTTTGACTTCCAGGACATGTGGAAGACAACTTGCATAGAGTGGAATATTGAAAACTAGGAAAATAAGACAAAAATGGATTAATTAATGTCTAAGGTAGATAACTATGGGTTGATTATTCTTACACCCCCCCTTAAGCCTAACTTTATGAGTAAATATCAGAAAAGTATAGGACCTAGCAACAAGGCTTAGTCACCCTTTACATACTGCATGCCCATTTAACCAAGGAAAGAGGCAAAAACCCAATGGGAAAATCCTCCCTTAAACATGGAAAGTAAAACAAAATTTGAAAATATTGTCATCAATCATGCTTCATAGCATGATAAAAAATCCCCAGCAGTGATTTGAGATTGTTGAATGTCTTCTCAGAAAAAAATTTGGTGAAGATGTATGCTACTTGTTCTAAAGATGCATAGAAGAGTAGGTGAATGGTGCCATCATGAACAAGCTGTCTGATGTAGTGCATATGGATCTCAATGTGTTTGGTTCTCTGTCTCTGAACTGGATCATTGCAGATTCAAATGGTGCTCTAATTATCACAATAGATAATAGTTGAAAACTCTAATTCAAAACCACACTCACCAAGTATCCCCTGCAACCATAAACATTGAGTTGCTGCATTTACAACTCCTCTGTACTCTGCTTCTGTAGATGAGAGTGCTATGGCACTCTGTTTCTTGCTTGACCAGCTGATTGGTCCTTCAGCAAGCATGAACACATATCCTGATGTTGAATTTTGATCTATGTTGTCACCTGCCCAATCACTATCAATAAACTCAATCAAATCAAGATCAGATTTAGCTTTGTAGAATATCCCGTGAGTTTTTGTTCCCTGAACAAAGTTAAGGATCCTTTTGGCTGCTCTCCATGGATATCATGAGGCTGATCCATGTATCTTGAGGCCACACTTACTGCATAAGAAATATTAGGTCGAGTGTGTGTAAGGTACAGCAAACACCCAATCAATTGCCTATACAGTGTATTATCTACCATAGGAGAAGAACCTGCTTCTTCAAGCTTAACTTCTGAAAGGAAGGGAGTCTTGCTTGGCTTGCAATATTTCATGTTGAACTTGTTCAGCAAATATAAAGAATACTTGGACTGATGTACTTTTATTCCATGTTGGGATTGAGCAATTTCGAGACCCAAGAATTGGCTCAAAAACCCCAAATTAGTCATAGAAAAAGCATGGTTCATTGCATCCTTCAAGGAGGCAATTGATTTCTTTGAACTTTCTGTAATCAGAAGGTCATCCACATACAAGACAATAATCATCAAATAACCATGAATCAGCTTCAAATAAATATTAGGATCAGACTTGCATCGAACAAAACTCAATGACAACAAAAAGCCATCAATCTTGGCATACCCAAGCCCTGGGGGCTTGCTTGAGCCCATACAATGATTTCTTTAACCTGCACATGAAAGATGGATTATACACAAACCCTTGAGGCTTCTACATGTAAATATCTTCAGTAAGATCTCCATTCAGGAAAGCACACTTCACATCCATGTGATGTACCTCCCACTGCTTCGAAGCTGCAATGGCTAAGGCTAGCCTGATGGAGTCCATCTTTGCAATCGGTGCAAAGGTTTCATTGTAGTCAATACCATGTACCTGTGAGTAGCTCTTGGCTACCAATATTTCCTTATATTTCAAAGGTGAACCATCAGCAGCAAACTTAGTTTTGAAAACCCACTTACATTGAACTAGCTTCCTCCTTGGGGGAAGATCAACCAGTTCCCAAGTGTTGTTCTTCTGGAGTGACCTGAATTCTTCTTTAATGGCTGTTTGCCATCTTGGATCATGTTTTTCATCTTCATATGTCTATGGGTCTGGCTCAACCATCATACAGCACTTCTCTGCAAACAAAGGGTCTTTCATACACAGGGCACTCTCAAACCGAGATCTAGTCCTCCGAGGATCACTAGGATTTCCAACTAGTTCCCTAGCTACATGAATGGTATTTGCTTCCCATTTTGGTCTTGTAGGACTATCAGGATCTGCAATTAAATCATCATTATTAGACATAATAGAATCAACAAACTCATTTGTCTATTCACTTACATTCAATGGTTTTGGTGGTGAAGAAGACTCTCCCACTTCAACTGCTGCTAAAGGCTCTTCTTGGAATTGAACAATCCTTTCAATGAAGGCTTTGTTTGTGCTCAAATTGATCAGCTTGTAACCTTTTTAATATTTAGAGTACCCAACAAATATACACTATTGGCTTTGGGGCTGCAAAGCCTTTCTCTTTTCAGTTGGAATTCTAACCCAAGCCTTTGAGCCAAAAATCCTGAAATGGGTCACATTTGGCTTGTGCCCACTCCAAGATTTGAAAGGAGTCATACCATCAAGTTGTTTATGAGGCAACCTATTTTGGATATAGGATGCACAGTTTATAGCCTCAACCCAAAACTTTGGTGGCAAAGTCTTAGCCTCCATCATACAGGTTGCCATCTCCTTTAGTGATCTGTTCTTTCTCTCAACAACACCATTTTGTTGTGGTGTGTAAGGGATTGAATGTTGCATCTGAATACCTACATATTCACAATATTGAATGAACTTAGACTTGACATACTCACCACCATTGTCAAATCTAAGGATCTTGAGTCTCCTCCCAGACTAGTTTTCAACCAAAGCCTTAAAGACTTTGAAGAGGCCAAAAACTTCAGACTTATGCTTCAAGAAGTAAAACCAACAATACCTAGAAAAGTCATCTATGAAGGTCAATGCATATTTGGCTTGAATCATTGACATATGAGGAAATGGACCAGCAACGTCACTGTGGATCAACTCAAGAGGTGCAGAGGTTCTCTCATGACTAGCTCTCTCAAATTTATGCTCTAGGTGTTTTCCTAGGATACAACCTTGATAGACTCCCTTGGAAAGTTTAATCTTTGGTAACCCTATGACCATTTCTTTTTCACTTATATCAGAAAGATACTTATAGTTAAGATGGCCAAATCTTTCATGCCAAAGCTTGCTTTCCTCATTAGCATGAATCAGAAGAGCAGAGGAGTTTGAGTAGGGCAAAAAATGTGAAACATGTATACCTTCAAAGTGTGACCTACAACTCCTTTTGCAATGAATTTCCCATTCGAGATCTCTATGATCTCAACATCATAAGGGGAGAATATGACCTTCTTTGGAGACCCTGTGTGAGTCATCTGATACACTGACAAGAGGTTAGAGGCAATACCTAGAACATACAATACATTACTGAAATTACCATGGTCAAGATCAATCCTTCCTTTCCCCAAATTGTCAATGAGAGAGTCATCTCCCAACACTATTGGTGGACCTTTCAAAATGTCAAGAGATGCGGATACCTCCTTGGTCGAAACCATATTTCTTGAAGCTCCAGAGTCTATGATGAAGCTAGGTGAGCTTGATGTGCCAGCAACCAATGCATGTACTCTCTCTCTATCCTGTGAATTTGATCCTCCTTCCCTCTTCTTTGAGCAATTAGGAAGGGAGATGTTATTCTTCTCCAGGATTTGGGTCAACATGTCAATTTGCTTCTTCATGTAGGATATTTCAGGATGATAGCCCTTACTGTAGTATGCGCACTTGCTCATTTCTCCTTTGTTCTTCTTCTTCTGGAAGTTCTTCTTGGAGCCTTGGGGATCCTCTTGAGACTTGTTCTTGTCTCTCTTTTTCTCAAGTGGCTTATTAGCCTTCTTCTTTCCTTTTGAATCCACCCTTGAATCTCCAACAACCAAAGCTTGGTCTTTGGAAGGTTTGATGGTGCCCATCATCACCAGTTTATCTTGTTCTTGTGTGAGGGATTCCATGAACTCTGCAATCTTAGGCATCTTCTAGGCTCGAGTTGTCAACTTGGTGGAATGGAAGCTCAAAAAAAACACTGAATAGTCAGGGCCAAGCTTCGAGAGTATGGCCAAAAATAGTTGCTCTTCCTTCTTTTCAATTCCACACTGTTTTAGCTGCAAAACAAGGGCTTTAAACTTGGAAAAGTAGAGTTGCAGGGATTCGAAGCTGCTGGGACTCAAAGAGATCAATTCATTCTCGATTTTATGTCCTCTCATCTCATCTATCTTACCAAAAATCTCTACAAGCCTCTCCCACACTTCATTAGGTGATGTCAATCCATTAAGATGGAAAAGGAGGTCTCTGGATATGCTCAGACACAGAAGGCCATAAGCCTCATCCCTCCTGTTGTGCCATTTAATTTTCTCTGCAGTTGCATTGGGCTCTGCCTTAGTTGCCATAGTTTCCTTATAGATACCTTTCGATCTCAACAATATCTCCATCTCTGCTTTCCATTTAAAGAAATTAAATGGATTCAAGATGATCTTCTGATATTGATCCATAGCTCTGAACTGTGCCCTTCAACCAGCAGAATGTGCTCCCAGTCAAGATGTCGAACCTGCAATAGAAATATGGAAGGAGATAAATCGATCTACAAAGGCTATGATACCATGTGGAAATTGAACCCAAGTGATAGAACAATTGCACTCACAAAATTGATAATCAAACATGCAAATTTACACACAAAGGAGACTGAAATTGGAGCATAACACTAATCTGTAGTGAATAAGTGTAAAATAGCCAACCTTATGAATCCATAGGCTGCTACAATATATAATTACATGATATATTCAAATGCATAAGGATGTCATTCGAGATAGTCAAAAAGTAGGCTTACTAAATCTAGTCAAATCCCCCATAGGTGCATAAAGCAGTTTCCAAATCTACCTAGAAGCTCACGAATTGGCAAAGTCAAGTAGGAAAGCTAATAAGTGATGGAAATACAACTCATACATGATTTTATTAGGAGAAAAGAATGGAGGATGATGAGGGCAAAAAACAAGTCAACTACACCTAGTCTTACTTTCCCTTTTGCCATAAATCTCAATAAAGCAGACAACTTAGCAGAAAAAGAAGATATGCACTAGGGAGGATCTGGAATAAAGCAGATATGCTAAATATGGATTCCAAGAGGTTTCCCAAGCACTCCATGTCTCAATTTTAGCAAGTTTGACTTCCAAGACATGTGGAAGACAACTTGCATAGAGTGGAATATTGGAAACTAGGAAAATAAGACAAAAATGGATTAATTAATGTCTAAGGTAGCTAACTATGGGTTGATTATTCTAACATCCACGTGATGGCAATTTGATAAGGTTTTTTACGAAATATGGTTCATGGCATAACATATAATATGGCTTGGTGGAATTTGTATGAAGTTTCGATTTATGACTTTTAGACTACCAACTTTCTTCTGCAAAACGTTTCATGGATTCTTATGTTGTTGAACCTCTATTTTAGGCAATCTAGCACAATCTAGGATATGCTCAATACCTAATTCTTGGTCTAAAATCTCACTGTAAGTTATTTAAAACATTTTCATTTGTTGCATTAAGTCTCACACGAAGCATAGTTTTTGACTTCAGAGGTCTTGATGTTTTTGAAATATCTCTTCATTGTTTCCTCCATCAAAGGTAGTACTCATTTTCTAGTTCTTTCTTTTCGCTGGGGACTTTCAACTCTTCGCTCACTTTCTGGTTTGTCCTCTGTTTCTTTAAAACCTTTGGGCTTGATGTTCTGAGTGATGCGCTATTCAGATTGCCATGAGTTGATCTTTCACTCATCTCCAACTCTTCATTTCGCTCAAACATTGCAACTTCCCATTCCACTTCAGCCTTCCTATAATCATCCAAACAACTATCTTCATTAGTTTGACGATCGCCCCATCATATCAATGTTGAAATCGAATGCCCGAAATCAGATCTTCCTTTGGCTATGAATAGCTTGGATGCTAAGTGACACAAATCTGATTACAGATCAGTCCATTTTATTGCATGCCTTGGAAACTTAAGAGAAATCGTATTATATGATATACAGGAGTTTTGAAAAAATGGAATAGTTCTTATGCATAATATCTCTTTTATCAATCCTTTTGGTGAAATAAGGATTATATAAACTCATAATATAGTCTTAAGAGAAATAGTATGGATATGATATTACTGATTAGTTCTTTATGCATAAAATTTCTTTTGGCGATCCTTTTTCATGAAATGAAGATTATATGAACTTATAATGTAGTCTTAAGAGTAATAAATATGGATATTATCGTGATATTCCAACCCTAAAGTATAAATGGTGGAAAATTTCCATTCTCCTAAACTCTTTGGATTTGGTTAAGAAATAAGAAAGACGAGTAGTGTCATTTATACTAAATGCATAGGTTAATATAACACTAGATAAGCATATATTGTGATATACGATAAGAGTTTGTGAGTATCTCCTTCTTGTGTTACAGTTGATAACAAATGATAAGGCAGTTTGCGTTATAGTTTATAATAAATGCTAATGATATGGTAGTTTGGCAATAGATTGGAATTATTGAATAGTATTATAAAATATGGCCTTAAGTATGGCATGGCTCCACTTGGTAACATTTGTTTGATATACTTTGTTAAAGTTTGGATATGGTATCGAGGTACGAATATGGTGCTATGATAGGTTATATCTATATCTATATATATATAAGTGTTCCCTTGTATAAAGGTTTTCTTTTCTTTACAAATGTACAATTTTTGTATGCCTTGTATGTCCATTATAATTGAGTTTTATATATATACTTTTGTAATTCATTTATAATCTAAGATTAAAGTAAAGGTTAAATATTATGATACTTCTAAGGGAATGAAAGTAATTGGATTAAAATAATTTAAAGGAAAATAGAACGGACTTGGGGTTAGAAGGAAGAGCTAGTCTCAATATCTTCTTTTTGAATAGAAAATAGGTTGTGTAGATTTAAGGGTAATATTGGTGATAAGGGTTTAATTAAAAGAATCCTTTGATAGAAGTTTTATAATATATTTAGTTGAAAAACTATAATATGGTGATGAGAGTTGTGGTAACATTGTATTAAGATCATGAAGGGATGTGTTTTTCTTCACATGTTTTATTTTAAGGAGAGACAATTGAAGCTTTGTAAGTTTTGTAGTTTGGAATAAGTAATAGTGGAAAGGTTCTCCATGAAAGTGGAAGGCCCTACAAAGAGGTCAATTGGTAATTTGAAAGTATCTCTATGTGAAAGAGATTTGAGGTAAGGAAAGATGGCAATGGATGTGCCACAACATTGTAAGTCTTTCTCTTCGATAAAGCAATATAAATACTAACAAATTTTTGTGGACATAGCCTCATGGATGGGGTGAACCACGTATACTGATGTCTCACCTTTGTTTTGTGATTTATGTTTGTATATACTTATTTTCAAAATGGTGTTTAATGTATGATGCAAAATAAATGATTTATGGTACATTTTATATATTGGTATAATGGGTTATGAAACACATTTGCAAGGATACAGTTTAAAAGTATATTTTCTGTAGAAAGGCTACTTGGATAGCTAAGTGATCCAATACCTCTTGTTTGACATTTTGAGTTCAATATAAGGAACTAGCATAGTGATGTAAAGGTAAGTGATTAATGATTTATAATATTTTACTACCATGGTTTTAGATTTGGGTAAAGAGCTATTAGTTTTTACAACTATGTGAGTTCACACTCTCAAGAGATTAACATGGTTGACTTGTTGATTATAGTAAAAGTGAAAAATTTACCCCATTTTCTAAGAATTTACATTGAGGAAATTTGGGTTCATTACAAATGGTATCAAAGCTCAAGTTGCAACACTTGGGCCTTTATGGGTGGAATGCAAATCAAAAGGTACAAGTTGGATGAAATGATGATTAGGTGGTTACAGATAACATAAAACAATAAGGTAAATATCGGGGAAGACTTTCCCTCTCGTACTACAAGTCATTGGTATTCTAAGGGATGGACTGTAAGTATATAACTTATCCGTGTTGAAATCACTAATGTGACCTTTAGAATGCATATTAAAGAAAGTAGAAAATAAAATAATTATTTATTTCATATGTCTTTCCCCTTGTCATGATGAATGCATGATAAAATTTGAAATTCATTTACTAAGAGATGCAATTATGAAGGCGAACTAACCTTGCAACTTTTGTGTGATAGGAAGTAAATGAGGGTGCAAAGTTCCTTCGAGAAACCTATGGATCATATGAGGATTACGCTCGAACTAGAGTGACTAGTTGGTCATCTAAAACAAGAAAAGTACCCTTTTCTGGTTTTGAGTATAAACATGATTCTTATAAAGATAAATTTGGTTAAGGCCTTAGAATATCATTAAATGCATAGTGCATAGATTCATTACAATATAGTGTTGTGGACTACTAGATACTATGTTATCCTTTGGGAATTTGAGAGGAATAATTTAGATGTCAATTAAATTGATACAAAGAAAACCCTAACTATAAAGATCTAGACATTATACCCACGACAAACTTTGTAAAAAAATATTAAATAGGACAACCATTCTTTGTTAGTGATATGACCTATCTCTTGTATCCCAAGTACCCGCATGAGAACCCACGACAATTTTGAGGTGTCATATTAAAGGGAAACTGTGTGTCATTAGAAAAATGCATTTTTTCATAATACATGTTTATTACATTAGTAGGAAAATCATGGTGTTAATAATGTATATTTACCGGAGACATTAAACATTGATTAATAGGAATTGCAATTACAATTTCAAAGTGTCCTTAATGTTTTATGAAGCACCTCCTTAACTTTCAATGATAAGTGATAACACTTCCTTTGTCAAATGTGATTGAAAATGTTGATTGAAAACATAGCAAAAGATCTTGTTAGAAGCACTCATTGTATGTATAGACAAGCATTGAAAAGTTAGGACAGTAGATGGATGACTAAATATTTAGTCTGAAGAAAATATTGAGCCATTTTGTTGTATGTTATTTGTAAAGGATTAAAGGTGTTGTAAAAATAAGTGACCAAATAGAAAATATATGGAATTGATTATTAGAGTTAAAACCACTTATGGGTAAGTGGCGAGTTTAGTCTTATTAAGTTGGTATGGGTATATGATTATATGAAAAGCTAAGAGAAAGTATCCTACGACAAAAATTTTCACCTTATGACTATGTTATGGAATGTTGCGCTAACAAACACTTTTGGATACACTTAGTATTTTCTATGACATTACGAAAAACGAGAACATTGGAATTGTTCATTGTTGTAGTTGAGTTTTAACAAAGGAAGCTCACTCGGAAAGTTGGGTAACGATGATAGAGGTATGTACTTTTTCGATTGTACATATACAAATCAAACAGAATAAATATTCATTATGTATAAAGTGCATAGGTATTAATACTAATATTACATCATCGCTATGCATGAATGGGGTGATTCAAATCATTATATTTCACTTATGAATTTTAATTAGTCAAGAAATCGATTGCTTATGCCTATGAATAAAGATAACATATATTGAAATTTTTTATCGATGGGAACCGTTACATGAAATATTAATTGTTATACAATTTGATATTGTGACTAACTATTCATGGCGAAGTACAAGAATCACGGACTTGGTTATGGCAATAATATAGAGAGCCATGATGGGAACCAAAGTTCCATGACTGCAAGCAATCAAATGACATGAGAGACATTTGGCACATGTGAAACTAAAAAGAAGAATGTACAGGAGGTACATGTTTCCCCTTAGCCATCTAAGCACCAGTATGCATCCTGGGGATGCCTAGGTGTAATACATATGGTTAAACTTATTTCCACATGAATTTATGTTGTAAGAGACTGTCACATAAGTAGGGGCTCCGTGAAGAACCTTCGGGTTTCATGGTGTTTGGAAAGGAAGCACTTGAGCTCGGTAAAGCACCTGAATAACACAGGTAGGAGATATGCCTGAGAAGGGGGTATCATCCTCATGTTGGGTAGCTTGGATTAGTACTTGGAGTACTGTTGGTACTGTGTTTGTTTGGATGGAGGGTATAGAAGAGGAACCGGAAGGAATTTTAATAATACTTGCAAAAGTATATGCGTTTCTGTTCCTATGAGGTAATGTGCTTATCTATCGATAAATAGAGTAAACATGAATACTTGAACCATTGTAAATGTTATGAATACTCAAGTAGGAAAATTTTCCTCAAAGGCAAGGGTGAATTGTACATTTTACAAAATTACTCTTGAAAGCATGTGAAATAGATGATGCTAACCTGTGATTGATATATATGTCTATGTCAAATTGAGGACTAGTTAAAGCATCCAAGTACCGAAGGTAAAAGTCGTCCTTAAAAAGATAAGTAAATCTAAATTTCTTATGAATTCCTTTGATGGTAATATTGTATTAGACCTTCTTATGATGATAAAAGCACAAACAAAAGGTTAAAATATGTTTCAGGAATTGCAAAGGTTGTGTTGGGGAAAAGACTTGTTGTTTATGTTCTAAGTGGTATTATGAATTAACAACATGTTTATTGAATAAATTTTGGAAGGCCTGATATTGTTACACAAAAGTGCAGGTTATGAAGGATAAATATCTTGCGGGAATTGTGAAAGATTGAAGATCAAAGCAAAAGCTAAAAGACATCGCAAAGGATGCGGAAGCAAGCAAAAGGGAAATTAACACAAAAATTTGGTCAAATATGTAACATCGAGGACGGTGTTAATTCTAAGGGGGAAGTATGTAATATCCAATCAGAACACGACCGCAAAACGTGAAGCATAAGTACTATCAAGACCATGGCATAGTTAAAAGAATTGCTAAAGGAACTACGAGTTAACTAGTTACACTAGCCAAAATCTCCAAAATCTTCAACATATTTTGTTATGATAAAGGAAAATCACACCTCGTTAATTGATTAAACACCTTGATTTAAGCTAGGGTGGTTGGTTTATATATATGAAGGCCATAATTCTAATA
Organism: Pseudotsuga menziesii; assembly: GCA_001517045.1. Lineage (NCBI taxonomy): Eukaryota > Viridiplantae > Streptophyta > Pinopsida > Pinales > Pinaceae > Pseudotsuga > Pseudotsuga menziesii. The sequence continues at coordinate 123,625 of LPNX011003658.1, forward strand.
TCGTAATTTATAATGATATATATATATATATATGATTTATTTATTTGGGAAGATGAGTGGAGAAAACCTTTTGATGGGGACCCTCATTATGATTTCGATGACTACTAATCATCTGCATACAATCTGGCCTAGTGGCATTAAAACCAATATGGAAGTGGCATTAAAACCAAAAGGGATATTTCCTCCAACAAGGAGCAAATCCCACCTTTTGTGGGAGGCTGTCAACTAATTGAGTTGCGACCTCTATTTAAGGAGAGGAAGGCGCTAACGAAAGGATAAAAAAGGATTGAATGGGAATATTTGGTTGTTACGAATCTTTACGAGTGGCAACATGTCTTTTTATTGCTATAATGGAATACGCGAGAGGAGGAGTTTCGTTTCCTTTTGGCCTAATACGGAGCTTATAAAATAGAGAACATGACGACCTCTGGAGGGGGGGCAGCCTAGTCATCCTTCATTTAGTTATGTTCGAGGGGGGCAGCCTAGTGGCGTTTCTTATGGAGTTTAGTGGTTTCAATATGTTGTGTGTCAAAAGACGCCTTAATATGCATGCCCAAATTGCCCACAAGACGATACTCTCCCCATATGAGAGGAATAAACTATCATGGAACTTATTGGATATCAGATCGAAATGGTTGGGACGCATTGGGCTCTACGATCTGGAATGTAAGTGCACTTAACTGCGTGCGATTGGAACGATACTACATATTTATGATTTGAAATACTTATCTTTGATGAATCTGATTTTTTTTTTTTATGCTTTTATTGTATATACATTGCCAAAATTGGGACCTGCGATTACCTGCTTTGGTTGTCAACATTTTATTTTGTTCTGGAAACTTGATTTTCTTCTTGACATCGATTTTGTCCCCCATTACCAACGATTTTGTTAGTGCTTCTGCAAGTGGGCATACTGTGCTTTGAACTCTGTGTTTTCTGCTTTTAGATTACCAACCTGCTTCTGCAAAATGTTACACGGATTCTTATGCTGCTGGACCTCTAATTTAGGCAATCTAGCACGATCTAGGCTATGCTCAATACCTAATTCTTGGTATAAAATCTCATTGTAAGTGATTTAAAACATTTTCATTTGTTGCATTAAGTCTCACACGAAGCATAGTTTTTTACTTCGAAGGTATTGATGTTTTTGAAATGTCTCTTCATTGTTTCCTCCATCAAAGGTAATACTCATTTTTTAGTTCTATCTCTTCGCTGGGGACTTTCAACTCTTTACTCACTTTCTGGTTTGTCCTCTGTTTCTTTGAAACCTTTGGGCCTGATGTTCTTACTGATGCGCTATTCAGATTACCATGAGTGGATCTTTCACTCGTCCTCAACTCTTCATTTCGTTCCACTTCGACCTTCCTGTAATCATCCAAACAATTATCTTCATTAGTTTAACGATCGCCCCATCATATCAATGTTGAAATCGAATACCCGAAATCGGATCTTCCTTTGAAATCGATGCGCTTAGATGCTAAGTGACGAATCTAATTACAAATCAGTCTATTTTATTGCATACCTTGGAAATTTAAGCGAAATCATATCATGGAGTTTAAAAAAAATGGAATAGTTCTTATGCATAAGATCTCTTTGTCGATCTTTTGGTGAAATAAGGATTATATAAACTCATAATATAGTCTTAAGAGAAATAGTATGGATATGATCTTACGGATTAGTTCTTTATGCATAAAATTTCTTTTGGCAATCCTTTTTAGTGAAATGAAGATTATATGAACTTATAATGTAGTCTCAAGAGTAATAAATATGGATATTATCGTGATAATCCAACCCTAAAGTATAAATGGTGGAAAATTTATATTCTCTTGAACTCTTTGGATTTGGTTAAGAAATAAGAAATATGAGTAGTGTCATTTATACCAAATGCATATGTTAACATAACACTAGATAAGCATATATTGTGATATACGATAAGAGTTTGTGAATATCTCCTTCCTGTGTTATAAATTATAACAAATGATATGGCAGTTTGCGTTATAGTTTATAACAAATGATATGGCAGTTTGGCAATCGATTGGAATTATTGAATAGTATTGTAAAATATGGCCTTAAGTATGGCAAGGCTCCACTTGGTAACATTTATTTGATATACTTTGTTAAAGTTTGGATATGGTATCCATGTACGAATATGGTGATATGATAGGTTATATCCTATAATTATATATATATATATCTGTATAAGTGTTCCCTTGTATAAAGGTTTCCCCTTTCTTTACAAATGTACAATTTTTGTATGTCTCATATGTCTATTATAATTGAGTTATATATATATATACTTTTGCATTGCATTTATAAGAAGATTAAAGTAAAGGTTAAGTATTATGATACTTCCAAGGGAATGAAAGTAATTGGATTAAAAGAATTGATAGGAAAATAGAACGAACTTGGGGTTAGAAGGAAGAGTTAGTCTCGATATCTTTTTTTTAATAGAAAATAGGTTGTGTATATTTATGGGTAATCTTGGTGATAAGGGTTTAATTAAAATAACCCTTTGATAGGAGTTTTATAATATATTTAGTTTAAGAACTATGATATGGTGATGAGAGTTGTGGTAACATTGTATTAAGATCATGAAGGGATGTGTTTTTCTTCACATGTTTTATTTTAAGGAGATACAGTTGAAGCTTTGTAAGTTTTGTAGTTTGGAATAAGTAATAGTGGAAATGTTCTCCATGAAACTGGAAGGCCCTATAAAGAGGGCAATTAGTAATTTGAAAGTATCTCTCTTTGAAAGATATTTGAGGTAAGTAAAGATGGCAATGGATGTGTCACAACATTGTAAGTCTTTCTCTTCGATAAAGAAATATAAAGACTAACATTTTTTTGTGGACGTAGCCTCATGGATGGGGTGAACCACGTATAATGATGTCTCACCTTTGTTTTGTGCTTTGTGTTTGTATATATACTTATTTTCAGAATGGTGTTTAATGTATGATGCAAAATAAATGATTTATGCTACATTTTCTATATTGGTACAATGGGTTATGAAACATATTTGCAAGCATACAGTTTAAAAATATATTTTCTATAGAAAGGCTACTTGGATAGATAAATGATCCAGTACATCTTGTTTGACATTTTGAGTTCAAGATAAGGAACTAGCATATTGATGTAAAGGTAAGTTATTAATGATTTGTAAGATTTTACTACCATGGTTTTAGATCTGGGTAAAGAGCTATTAGTTTTTACAACTATGTGAGTTCACACTCTCAAGAGATTAACATGTTGACTTGTTGATTATAGTAAAAGCAAAAAATAACCCCATTTTCTAAGAATTTACATTGAGGAAATTTGGGTTCGTTACAAATGGTATCAAAGCTCAAGTTGCAACACTTGGGCCTTTATGGGTGGAACGCAAATGAAAAGGTACAAGTTGGATAAAATGATGATTAGGTGGTTACAAATAACATAAAACAATAAGTTAAATATTGGGGAAGAATTACCCTCTCGTACTACGAGTCATTGGTATTCTAAGGGATGAATTGTAAGTATATAACTAATCTGTGTTGAACTCACTAATGTGACCATTAGAAAGCAGATTAAAGAAAGTAGAAAATAAAATATTTATTTATTTCATATAGGTCTTTCCCCTTGTCATGGTGAATGCACAATAAAATTTGAAATTCATTTAGTAGGAGATGCAATGATGAAGGTGAACTACCCTTGCAGCTTTTGCATGATAGGAAGTACATGAGGGTGCAAAGTTCCTTCGAGAAACCAGTGGATGGAAGAGGATTACGCTCAAACTAGAGTGACCAGTTGGTCATCTAAAAGAAGACAAGTACCTTTTTCTAGTTTTGAGTATAAACATGATTCTTATAAAGATAAATTTGGTTAAGGCCTTAAAATATCGTTAAATGCATAGTGCATAGATTCATTACAATATAGTGTTGTCAACTATTAGATACTATGTTATCATTTGGGAATTCGAGAGGAATAATTTAGATGCCAATTAAACTAATGCAAGGCAAACCCTAAGCACAAGAATCTAGACGTTATACCCATGACAAACCTTGTAAAAAAATATTAAATAGGACAACCATTCTTCGTTAATCATATGACATGTCTCTTGTATCCCAAGTACCCGCATGAGAACCCGCGGCAATTTTGAGGTGTCATATTAAAGGGAAACCATGTCATTAAAAAATGCATTTTGTCATAATACATGTTTATTACATTAGTAGGAAAAGCATGGTGTTAATAATGTATATTTACTGGAGACATTAAACATTGATTAATAGGAATTGTAGTTACAATTTCAAAGTGTCCTTAATGTTTTATGAAGCATCTCCTAAACTTTAAATGCTAGGTAAGAACACTTCCTTTGTCAAATGTGATTAAAAATGTTGATTGAAAACATAGTAAAAGATCTTGTTAGAAGCACTCACTGTATGTATAGACAAGCATTGAAAATTCGGGACAATAGATGGATGACTACTTAATATTTAGTCTAAAGAAAATATTGACCCATTTTGTTGTATGTTATTGGTAAAGGATTAAAGGTATTGTAAAAATAAGTGACCAAATAGAACATATATGGAATTGATTATTATAGTTAAAACCACTTATGGGTAAGTGGCGAGTTTAGTCTTATTAACTTGGTATGTGTATATGATTATATGAAAAGCTAAGAAAAAGTATCCTACAACAAAAAAAAAATCACGTTATGATAAATTTATAATAAGATTTTATTTTATTAATTAAATAAAGAATAAATTAAGATTTATACAAACATATTATATTACATGATATATTAGAATATAAATTATTAGTTTTTTTAATTAAATCAATATAAATCAATTACATTAAAACTACACATTATTTTAATTATATATCTTATTAAAATATAAAATAACATTATCATATAAATTAGTATCTAAAAAATATAATAATTATAAAAACAATTAAAAACATTAAAATAGATTGAATTTAATTATATTAATTAAAAACATTATATTAAAATAATAAAAATATAAATTGATGAAATAAAAAATGGTCTACATTTAAAACAGTTATGAAATAAAAATATTAATTAAATTTAAAATAATTATGAAATAAAAAAATTAAACACATTTAAAATAGTTATAAAATTTAAAATTAATCATATTTTAAATATGTGGAATAATTGTAAAATAAAAATACACATTTATAATATATATTATTTATTTATTGAAATAAAAAATGATAATATATAAAGGTGAGTGCACAAAGTTGAGGGACCTTTTAGATGCAATGGTAGAGTGAAGTCAATCACTCTTGATACATAAAATAGAAATCATCCCAAGCACTCTCGACCCTGCCAAGCCTAGTCCCAAGGCTGCCAACGTGCATGCCAATTAGGATAGTATACAAAAACGCGCTCATGTTTTGCCTTGCAAAAACATGCTCTCGTTTTGCTTCAATAAAATGCGCTCATGTTTGGCTTCAATAAAATGCACAAAACGGGGGGTCCTTAGTGGTAAGGGGAGACATAGGGATGTGTGTGCGAGAGAGAGAGAGATAAAGATAGAGTGGAGGGGGGGAGTCCTTAGTGGGATGGGGTGACCTGTGGATGTGTGTGTGCGAGAGAGAGAGAAAAAGGTGTGTTAGAATTTTAGGAGTGGGGGGGGTGGCGGGGTTTGATTAATGTGGGCGTGTCTAGGTGTTGTAGAGGGGATGTAGTAGGGGGTGGTGGTTAGAGGTAGTTGCATTAGTTGGGAGTGATATAAGGGAGGGGGTGTTAGTAGTAAGGGGACACCTGTGGATGTGTGTGGGGGTATCTAGGTGTTGTAGGTTATAGGTTAGGGGGTGTTAGTGGTCAGGGGAGACATAGGGATGTGTGTGTGTGTGTGTGTGTGTGAGAGAGAGAGAGAGAGAGAGAGAGAGATAAATATAGAGTGGAGGGGGAGTCCTT
>LPNX011003715.1:3255-33326 GCA_001517045.1 Pseudotsuga menziesii
TGTTAGAATAGATATAACACCATGAAATATAGTATGCTTGTATTGTTTACTTGTTGTTGAGGACGTGCTATAACAATTCAAGCTGAAGATTGGAAAGCTCAACGGGGATCTACTTCAACCGTCCGGAATAAGGTACGAGGTTCGATCCTTTAATGTTAGATTGTTTATTTCTATTGCATATTGGAGAAGATTGATTTCTGGAGTCTAGCTGTCTGTTGTGGTACCCCAAGCCATAGGAATTTCTCTCCGTAACAAGGTTCATGGAGTCACCAAAAGACTCACATTGGCAAGCAGGTAAAATAATTCTGAGGTATGTAAGTGCCACAAAAGACCTTGGTATTATGTATTCAACCTCATAAAATTTTAAATTCATTGGTTACACTGATAGTGACAATGGAGGCAGCATAGATGACAGGAAAAACACATCTAGGTACACATTTCATTTTGGTACAGGTGTTGTTTCATGGGATTCAAAGAAACAACCCATAGTAACTCTATCTTCAGCTGAAGCAGAGTATGTTGCAGCAACAAGTGCTACATGTCAAGCTGTCTGGATGATGAGACTCTTAAAAGACTTATCACATAACCATCAAGAACCAACAACAATCTTCTACGACAACATTTCAGCCATAACATTATCAAAGAATCATGTGTTTCACAAGAGAACCAAGCACATCGACACAATGTTTTATTTTATAAGAGAGTTGGTGAACAACAAGAAAATTTGTTTAGAATTTTGCAGGTCTGAAGACCAACTTGCCGACATCTTCACAAATCCATTGGCAAATGATACTTTTCAGTATCTGCGTAGTTATCTTGGAATGACAAGTTCTCCATAGTGAACTCTGTCATAAACAAAGCATGTCTAAGCTCTGAAATTTTGTAAATTTTGATTTTAAAAGTCCCCATCTTCTTATAATTAAAGGGGAGTGTTGGAAAATGTAATTACTCGTAGATATGTACCTGACTCTCAGCCGACTCTGTTAGAGTCTGTACAAGTCGAGATCTTGTCTGTCAATCTAACAAGAGGGAAGAGTCCATGATTCGGCAATCTAAACTAGTCGAATTTATTTCTAAAGCTAAGTTGTTAGGTAGATAGTTATTACAGTCATTAATGGTGAGTGAGTCGGCCCATGTAGATGCAATCTTCAGGTTGCCTATAAATAGAAGAAGCAAATTGTAAATCAATTTTATAGACACAAGAGACACAATAGAGAGACAGAGGAACTCAGGGTGAGAAAAGAGAAGTCGAAGCTCAAGCTTTTGTGTATGTAATTTAGTCGAAGAGCTGAAGCTCTGCAGACCGACAAGTGTGGACCGACAAGTTTGTAATACTTTGCTATTTCCGCATAGTTAAATATATGAAATAGTTTATGGTTGAATGCATGATTATTTGGCCGCACATATTTCCAGATTTACTTATGTAAATGTCTTTTACAATCATTGTTAAGTGAAAGATCAAAAAACCCATAAATTTCTCAATGCGTGGTTTTATGGCACATTGGTCGACTTAAGTCTTCCTACATATTTGGGCATATGTTTTTATAAGTTCTTTGGATTTATTAATGTGTCCATTTTTACTTCATCTTATTGAGAGGTGAAAAGCATTTGTAATTTCTTAAGCCTTTAGATTAAGAAACTTACTCTATAGATTTCGACCAAAGTGAATTGACTTGAGTGGTCGGTTGAGTCAACCAACTAAGGTGAGCAGACTTGGTCGAAGAGAAGAAGTCAGTCGACTTGGTCGCAGAGAAGAGGTCAGCCGACTTGGTCGGTGAGCCGACTTGGTCAAAGAGCCACAGCCGACTTAGAAGTGATAGAACCGACAAGTAAGTCGAAGTAAATTTAGTCGAGTGGAAAGAACGACTAGAATTTATAAACTTGTCTAGTCGAGAGATAGACAAGTTTCACCGACAAGTGAAAAAGAAAAAGTGGTCGACGTGAAAAGTGAAAATTAAATTTTAATATCGACTGAGCCCTAAACTCAAGTTTAGTTGGCTTGGTTTTGGCTAACTTGTATAACGGTTAACCAAAACGCCCCCAACCCCCCGGAATCCGGCAGATAAATTTTTGCTAAAATTGTAATTTAGAAATTTCTGATTACACGGCTTCATAAGTATTTTTAAAATCCACTATTTACCTAAAAACAGACAAGTAAAAGAGCTAAAATTACAAAATTGTAAAAATAGTAATTTTCAAGAAAGATTTTGACTGGTTTTCATTGAAAACGTGTTGGAAAAGCGGGGCGTTTTAGTTGTCTTTTATCTTTTTACTGCATGTAGCTCGCAATCAGATTTTCATGCGTGACGCCACCCAGCGAATTCTCCTAGGCACTCTCTCTTTATCACCCAGCTAAGTGATGCGTTTCCCCAGGAAGTTGGTTGTTCGCTTCGTTGAAGGCGCTACCAGATATTGCCAGGCCTGCACTTGGTGCACCTAGGTCTTGCCTCTTCCTTCAGTCTGATCTCATGAGTATTCTTTTATAAACATTATTCTTGTAAACTGTTATTAGAATTTGCATTCTTGATAAATTGAACAAGAGAACAAAAATATATATTCTTCTTCAAAAATGTCGAATATTCTGATAAATGCTTAACAAAAAAATCAATATATTCTGCTTGAAAAGTGTGGAATATTTTGGCACCATCATAGATTATAGGAAATTGTTCTGGCAAAATAAACTAGTTATATTCAATTGATGTGGAGGAAGATACATATCCATCCGGTAAGATACTGAAAACCCCCTTTATCTCTGTCTGAGCGAAAGATTTAAAACTGTATTTTATTTGGTTAGATCAGCTTTGATATAAATATTATATTGTATGCGGGCACTGCCCATCTCTGGTGTCGCTGGGGTTTTAGGCCTTGAGATGTGGTATGTTTAGGTTAATATTTAGTGGGTTTCAAATGGGAATACATTTTTTTATCAGTTATTGTGTAGTGTTGACCTTATATGGAGTTTTTGAGAGTATTTTTTTTATTCCATAGAAATGAAGCAGGTTAACTAAATGCTAGTGGGTTTTATTTTGCAGCCATAGGTCACTTGTTCCAGTCCTCATGCCAGTCGTGAGAACATACAGTGATTTCCCCTAATAATGCCAGTGAGCATGTGGCAGGATCGCCAGTGTACACTGTTCAGGCTTCCAAATGGCCATTTATCTATCAATATATAAGATTGCATAGGATATTGCAACTTTAGACATGGATTTAAAAAAATAAATTTTGCACCCATTTTTTTTAATTTCTATTTATGTTAAAATCTTAAAAACATTAAGATTTGAGAGGAAACTTTAATTTATAATTCTCGAATATATGTCAGCTATCTAAATAGTCCATATTACTTCATCACCATATAACCTATACAACTACAGATACAATCCAATGAATTGTCCAATACACAGGAAACCAGTTACTCTTCTACATAAGTCTTCATTGGATTAAAGTCGCTTTGTCCTTTGATGCTTGATCACTTTCATATATGTTTTTTTGTGAAGCCTGGCCCAAGATAGTTACACCTTGCTTTTCTCTGCAAGCACTACAGACTATATCTTCAAATAAACTACATGGAATATGTTAGATATTGAGTTAGAGTCATTACCTGTAAAAATCTTTTAAGTAAGCCAACAGCCACTTTAAGAATAGGGAGGAAAAAATACAGATTTAAATAGAATCGAATCTATTTAGACCTCTCTTAAAGAGTTTCCAGGAAATCCTTTGCACATTGGTTGGGTAACTAAGATAAATTATCTTAATTTAAATAGCAGTGGAAAATGGCAATCATCTTTCTTCCCTTGTTTTTAATTTTAACTGGGGAGGGTAAATTACATTAACTGCACTGCGAAGGTTGTTTTTGAGTTGATACACTTCCACCCAGTTAATACAGAAGAAACGTGTCTCTAACAATGGTGTCCATGCTCACTGGATAACACAAAAATGTGACTTGGAAAAAACATTTTTATTATATCCAATGTCAATTGAAATGAGAGCATTGAGCCATCATTTCATTAATAATAAATTTTAAAAACTTTTTATTATATCCAATGTCAATTGAAGTGAGAGCATTGAGCCATCATTTCATTAATAATAATTTCATTAATAATAAATTTTAAAACCTGAGCAACTAATGGCCACTGCCAATTGCGGTGGGAGAAAGGAATGGAAACTCAGTGTAAGTCAATGATGATAAATAGGTTAAACACAAGGAATTGACTCAATAGGTTAGCCTGAGGAAATCAAAAGACATAATAGCTTGTTACATAACAATTTTCCTGTGAAATATGCTACCATGAAGAATATCATGAATTGTACTATTAGTTTACTTCATGGAACAAAACCATGAAATTTACTTCAATCAACTATAAAAAATCCTATTGGTAAGGGAAGGTAATTAGCACAAGTTCATATGTTCCTCGGGAATGAAACATGAAAGTTGAAGATGTATGAAATGAATCGATGGAATATGAATCACACATAAACATTCCAGCAAACTTTGCAATACCTTAAAAAAATATCACAATAACCTTGTAGATTACTTCCAAGGACAAGTTTAACATTGCATTATTTTCTGACCTTAATTTTTGATAAATTCATGATAGTTCTTTATGGATGGGAAAATTTGATTGATACAAGAGCCAACCGTTTACATTGTACAATGATATCTAAATAATGGCATCCTAACATCCACAAAGATCTTATAGCCCATGTTACCCACAAACTACATGTGGTTGCTCTTTATAAGTGACAGAAAAATGTGTGGACGGATTCTTTGGATTGGTTGGCGTATGTTCCCTAGAAGCCTACAATTTTTTTTACTTGACCAGTCCTATGAATCTGTTGGATTTGAGACCCACAAAGAAAATAAAACACAGAATATATTAACACAAATACATAAATGAACACAAAGGTTTACTGTGGTATAGGTCTTCCTTATTATTCAATGAATGAAGATTACAATAGCTTACAACTCTCCAACCCTTCTCTACGAGAATACAAAAAATATATACATTTCTTTCACGGTTACTCTTAACTGAACAAACTAAATTAATTCGGTAAATTCGTTATGCAGCCACCGAGAGAACGGTTGTCACCCGTTTCCAACAATCTCCACCTTGACAACAATTTACGTGATACCTTGCTCATTTCTCTATTCATCACCTTTCCTGCAAACCTAGAGAAGCTAGGCACCACAATAGCTTCTCTAAAGTAACCGGCTTCATGAACATGCTTGCACTATTCTCTTTAGTGTGAACCTTTTCAAGAAACACTCCACCTTCATCAACAAAATGTCTAACAAAATGGTATTTTATGGAAATATGCTTTGTCTTACTGTGATAAGCTGGATTTTTAGCCAAATGAATAGCACTTTGACTATCACAAAAAAATTTTAGGGTGTTCTGAACTTTCCTTAAGTCACCCAACAAACCTTTTAACCAGACTGCCTCTTTGCAAGCATGTGAAGCAGCTATATATTCTGCTTTTGTAGTGGATAAAGCAACAATATTCTGAAGCTTTGACATCCAACTAATAGCTCCACCTGCAAGAGTAAAGACATAACCTGAAGTGGACCTCCTCTTGTCCAAATCACCTACAAAATCAGAATCAACATAACCACATACTTCATCACTACAACCATCAAAAGTGATACAATAGTTGCTTGTGCCTCTTAGATACTGAAGCACCCATTTCACTGCTGCCCAATGCTCTTTTCCTAGATTTTCCATGTATCTACTGACAACACCAACTGCATGTGAAATATCTCGTCTTGTACTTATCATCGCATACATTAGACTTCCTACTGCATTGGCATATGGTATATGAGACATATACTTTTTTTCTTCATCATTTTCAGGACTCAAACCTGAAGAAAGCTTGAAATGGGAAGCTAAAGGGATATTAACAGGTTTCACCTTATTCATACTGAATCTCTGAAGTATTTTCTCCACATACCTCTTTTGTGATAACCACAGCTTGCCATTTTTCCTGTCTCTAATGTATTTGCATGCCCAATATCTGATTTGTTGCTCCTAGATCCTTCATATCAAATGTCCTAGCCAACTGAGCCTTTAACCTGCTGATTTCAAACATGCTCTTGCTTGCGACAAGCATATCATCAACATATAACACCAAAATAATGAACATGTCATTTTCCAACTTTTTAAAGTACACACAATGATCATACTAACTCCTGGTAAAATTCTGACTCACCATGAAAGAATCAAACTTCTTGTACCATTGCGTGGGAGACTGCCTCAGGCCATACAATGAATTTCTGAGCTTGCAAACAAATCTCTTGTTGTGATTCTGAACGAACCCTTCTCGTTGTTCCATGAAAATTTCCTCTTCTAAATCCCCATGCAAGAAAGTTGTTTTGACATCTAGCTTCTCTAACTCCAAATCATACAAGGGAACTAGTGCTAACAAAATTCTGATAGAAACAAGTTTTACAACTGGTGAAAATATCTCATGAAAGTCAATACCTGCTTTATGAGAAAATCATTTTGCAACCAGTCTCGTTTTGTACTTCGATACAATGTCATCATCTCCTTTCTTCAATTTGTACACCCATTTGCAGCCAACCACTTTTCTACTCTCCGAAAGTTCCACAAGATCCCATTTCTTGCTCTTTGCCAAAGAATCCATTTCTTCTTTCATTGCAAGTTTCCATTTGTCACTATTAGACACTTTCAATGCTTCTTGATAACTCTCAGGTTCTCCTTCATTAGAAATTAAAGCAACAAATGTGACAAAATCATCATACCTCTTTGGAAAATATCTATCCCGTGTAGATCTCCGTAGAGATTGTTGTGGTATCTCCTCTACTTCTGTCAACTCATCCTCTTCCTGAGGAGTGTCCTCATGAATATCCTCTTCCTGGACAGCCTCATGATTCCCCTTTGTAGATGACTGAGTATGAAACTGTGGTACATTAGCCTGTTTCAAATCATTACTCACATCTAAATTTGATAGAGAAAGTTCATTAAATGTTACATCTTTGTTTATGATGATTTTGTGGACAGTAGGATTCCACAATCTATATTCTTTAACACCATCACCATATCCAACAAAAATTACTTTTCTTGATTTAGGATCTAATTTGGACCGCTGATTTTTGGGAATAAGAGCATATGCTTCACAAACAAATACTCTAAGATTAGAATAATCACATTTTTGACCTGTCTATACCTCTTCCATAATTTCGCAGTCAATGGCCATTGATGGTGATCGATTGACTAGGTAACAAGCTGTAAGCAATGCCTCTCCCCACAATTCCTGCTTCAAGTTTGCATTACTGTGCATACTCCTTGCTCTTTCAAGAAGAGTCATGTTCATGCATTCAACAATGCCATTCTACTGTGGAGTGTAAACAATGGTCTTATGCCTTTCGATCCCATCCTTCTTGCAATAATTATCAAATTCCTTAGAAGTATACTTGGTTCCATTATCTGTTCTAAGACATTTAATGAACACACCAGTGCTCTTTTCAACCAAAGCTCTAAATTGCTTAAATATATAAAGAACATCAGCTTTACTCTTTAACAAATAGATCCATACTTACCTCGAGTAATTATCTATAAAACTGATGAAATATGATGATCCCCCATAAGAAATTTTAGGATATGGCCCCCATAGATCAGAATGAATATAGTCTAGGATACCTTTACTAATGTGTTTTCCAGATTTAAATTTTTGTCTAGCTTGTTTACCATAAACACAATGGTCACAAAACTTCAAATCTACACATTTTAAACTAGGAAGCAACTTCCAATCAGCAAGTACCTTCATTCCTCTTTCACTGATATGACCTAACCACTAATGCCATAGACGAGTGAAGTTTGCTGCACCAACTGATGCTATTGTTGCTTGATCGATTTTCGTTCTCCATTCAAGTTTATACAGGTTCTCGACTCTGTTTTCCTTCATAACAACCAAGATACCTTTTGATGTCTTCATAACTCCACCTTGAACCGCAAATTTGTAACCAACATCATCAAGAACTCCCATTGATATCAAACTCTTCCTTAGTTCAAGTACATGTCTCAGATCTGTTAGAGTTCTAACAATCCCATCATACATTTTAATTCTGATAATCCCTATCCCAACAGTTTTACATGTAACATTATTTCCCATATAAACTATACCGTCATCTACATATTGGTATGTGTGAAACCAACTTCTATGAAGACAGATGTGATGAGATGCTCTAGAATCAACTAACCAACCATAATGATATTCTGAGACATTAGAAGTAGTTAATACCTCATCAATCATACTTGAATCATTTTCTGTTATGTTTTCCTCATTTGTAGAGTTCTCCTCCCTAGAAGCTTGCTTGCATTTCCAGTAGTCTTTCTTAAGATGTCCTGCTTTATTGCAAAACCAACACTTCAATTTACTCTTTTTGCCCTTCGACTTTGATCTTGATGTACCCCTTGAATGTTTTCCTCTTTCACTGGTTCTTCCCTTGGCTATCATTACTTCTGATGTCGAGTTTTCAAGACTAGATTTCTTTTGAGTTTCCTCAGAAATTAAGGCTCCCATAACATCATCAAAGGTAATAGACTCAACAGAACTAAAACTGATAGAGGTTACAAAATGTGCCCATGACTCAGGCAGACAGCACAACATTAAAATCACCTTGTTTTCAGAACTAATAATATCTTCGATACTAGACAACTAACAAACAAGAGTATTGGATGCATTCAAGTGATCATAAATTTTTGTGCCTTCTTTCATACATAAGGTAAATAACTGCCGCTTCAGGAGCATTTTATTTGTCAAGGATTTGGTCATATACAAACTTTCCAGTTTTGTCCAGAGTTCTGCTGCTGTAGTTTTAGACACAATGTTAAATAAAAAATCATCGGCCAAGCATAATCGAATAGCACTTAGAGATTTTTCATCTATCTCATTCCAATATTCATTGGACATATTATAGGGTTTCTTGGTTTTCCCTACCAGTGCCTTCGCCACTCCTTGTTGTACTAGCATATCCCTCATCTTGACCTTCCACAACTCGAAATTGTTGCTCCCATTGAATTTTTTAATTTCAAATTTAAAACTCTGTGTTTTTTCCATTTTCTCAAGATATTTTTAATGAACCAATTTTAGCCTTCCAATATATTCTAGAAAAAAAAAGTTTTCTCAGAAATTTATTCTAAACTTCCAAATAAATTTCAAATAAAACTTCCACCATTTTTATTCCAAACTTTCAATAAACCTTACAAAATTTTTGTTTTTATATATGTTGGAAATAAATATATTTATATCCCAACTTCAAATTAACTCATTCCATAACACAAGTATTTATTTAAATAACCACCATTAATTTCGAACAAAAATACAAAGTCTTTTTTCTTTTGATCTTTTTTGGCTGACTCCAAACGGGACTCGGATTTTCCAGACTTCCAAAGAACTGCCAAAAAATTTAACACTGCTCCTTTCTTTTTAAATTGGTGCCATTCTATTAAAAATTAAAAAATGTTACCGCTCTCCATAAAACGCAAAAGCAAACCACGATCTGCAGACTTCTCCTTCTCCACGCTGGCTGACAGCGATTCTCTCTCCACAACACGCTTCTTCACACCAACGAACAGACCTCCACTTGGTCTACGTTTGGCTCTTCCACCTCCAGGCTCAGCACTCAGCGGGTTCTAGGAAAAGCTCCACACTGATAGCAGGCAGTAGCGATTCTACTAGATAGATGATTCTTGCACAACAACAATGATGATTCTACTACACAGTCTCTTTTTCAATACTCGGGCTCTGATACCACTTGTTGGATCTGAGATCCACATAGAAAATAAAACACAGAATATATTAACAGAAATACATAAATGAACACAAAGGTTTACTGTGGTAAAACCCCCGAGAGGGAGTCTTCCTTATTATTCAATGAATAAAGATTACAACAGCTTACAACTCTCCGACCCTTCTCTACAAGAATACAAGAAATATATACATTTCTTTCACGGTTACTCTTAACTGAACAAACTAAATTAATTCGGTAAGTTCGTTATGCAACCACTGAGAAAACGGTTGTCACCCGTTTCCAAGAGAATCTCATACTGATAAAACTAATATACAACATTATAGAAGCTCTATCGCCATATTGTGTTCATATTGACTTTTATAAGGAAAGAACAATAATATTAATGCTGAAAAATCTTGGCAAAATTTGTTGTAAATGTCAACAACTACATTGATAAACAATTAAATAGTCACCTCTTATTACTAAATATAAGGCAAGATATTCAACACTATGTCCTGAATTCTTTTTTGTTATTATAAAACACTCGTGCTTCAATTATTAAAGATTTTTAACTTTAAAAGGGGAACTCTAAAGCTAAATCAAAATCTAAACCACCTATTTTTTCAGCCGCTAAGTGATATTAAATTAAATTCTTTGTGGACATCAAAGGGTTTAAACATGATTAACACCGAAGTTTTGAAAACCCAATGGATGATCAGGGCAGCCTAAACAAGTTTTCAAGAACAATGATTAAGCTATTAGAAACCTTTCAATTCTGAGAGGCCATCATGAAAACATTTTTGTACCATTTGCTTGGATTACTGGATAACAAGGGTGTCCACATTCTTTGAGATTTTTGCAACAATTCAAGCACATTCAAAAGTGTTGAACATGAAGGTGATTTATCTGTCCAAAGAGTATCACTATGCTCCAGGCATATGGTGAGGAGAGGACATTTAGTAAAGATTAAATGATGATGGCAGAAAGCCACGTTAGTTTCTTTATTTGTTTATGTAGAGAATAATTTTATACATTTGAATTTTCATGTGGCTTTTCAACTAGTGCTGGAAGTCAAACCAGAAACTAGGTATTTTAGCAAGTGTGTTGTATGGTCAATGGATTTTGACCCCACACACAAAAATTCTTGATGGTTTGTACTGTTTATTGTTTATTAATTGTTAAATTCTTAATTGTTTGAAATTTAGAAGGTGTAATGAGTGTAGGTTTAATTTGTTAGAGATGAAATTTGCACCTTAAGATTACCTCTACTGATTCTAAATCCAACTCTCTAGTTGGCGTTGTGTGACGTGCTTTAATTGTATATGTCATTACCTTTGTCTCTTTATTGTGTCGCTATTTCCCTTCTTTTGTTTTTAACTTGCATCTCTTTTTTGTGTTGCTACTTATTTTTGTTCCATTGTATTTCCCTCTTTTGTTTTACCATGTTCTTTTTCATGCTGCCACTGTAGATATTTTTTTGCTGTGTTATACGTTCAAGAATATATCATGGAATCTTTCCCTGCATATAGAGACTTTAATGATTATGAATATGGATTCCTATATGAATTCTATGTTATAATGCCATTTGTGGCATCTTTCCTACCATGCAGAATTCATATGTTTATTATTTAGAATTTACTAGTGAGTGTTTATATTTTTTTTGAGCATGTCGACATATGAATTGAACCAAAAGAGAGAGGAATAAACTAAAAGAGAGAGAAGGATAATATTAATTTATGTCAACAAAATATTAACTTTATATTAATATGATGTGAAGGTGACTTATGATGTGTAGTATCATGTCACGTCCCCATGCCTCCGACCGGCAAGGAGGACGCCATCCATGGAATTAACCAAGCATACTAACAGCCTCATGAACATGTACAGGAAGTAAAATGACAAATCCTAATGCTGAAGTAGAATGCGTTGAAGCAAAAACATGCACATATACAATTGTTCATCATACACAGCTGAATTAATTCATCTTGCACAGCGCAAACAACATGCATTCACACAATCATTATTTCAACATGTTCATTTATATTTCCTTAACAGTAATTATAGAATTGCAGAGGTAAAATGCACAAGATTACTTATCTTATGAAAGCTTTGCTCCGCAACCAGCTACGCCGCTGCAACGTTCCACCCAACCATAGGCCAGCGTGCTCCTTAATCTCTCAGCAACGCTGCCACCCCTGGGATGGGCATAATTCTCCAAGGAATAAGGGATCTAGCAGGCTTACACATAGCCAGGATACACAAAAACACATAGCCAAGCCAACCAAGTTGGGTTTATCAGGCCCTTAAGGAGCTGGAGAAGGCAATTTGCTATGCTGGTGAGCTCATAACAGAGCCAAGAACACCTACACTAGAACTAGCCTGACCTCTAAGACACCCATCCACCCCCAACACAAGGAATCAGTCCCTTCTCTGCTACACAGTCCCTCAGGCCCTGCATTCCCTTCCAGTGCTATTCAGGGGTGATGGAGAAGAAGGCCAGCCCTCTAATTCTACCTGTGTGGTTTCTAACACCAGGTTTATCAAGCAATCAAGCCAAAATCCTTATTCCTCACACAGTTTAAAAACCAACAATTGCACCCCGGCAATTAATTCAGCGCTCACAGCTTAAACAGGGAAAAACGAATTGCATAGCCCCATACATAACAGCAAAAACGGCTCACCATCATGGGGGAAAACACACAGTCCTGAAGCTTATCAGTGAACACCCCTCACAGCAGGGAAAAACGTCCCAAATAGCCTGTGCATGAGACCAATAGTCGCTGGGACAGTCAAAAACGTGAATGGCGCTTCACAGCCATGGTAAAAACACATGAAATCACAAAAACGTGAATGGAAAATGCACCAGCAGCTCCAAAAACGTGAGGAAGACAACCCAATCCTCAGCACTACAAAAACGACCTCCCATCCATGGGAAAAATGAAGCCACAGCCAAAAACGTGGAAGGAAAAACACACAGGAAACTCCAGCTGCTCCCCAAAATCCCCAACGTGAAGAAGAATGGTCTGGAAAATGGAAAACGTGGATGTATGGCAGAATGGCCTGCGTTTTTGGACATTTTCCTTGCCAAGGAAGTCAGAACACATTTTTCAAAAATGGGTCTCTGCCCAATTCGAATTTGGTTGCCCGTACTCTTCCCCTTCCATGCAATAACTAACTCAACCACATTCTGGCAGAAATAAATGATTGGGGAAAAATACAAGACAGTTTGATGGGTTTTCTTATAGACATTTGGATTTTCCCCATTGGCCCATAGGTTAAATATTTCATCCCCCCCTTATCCTTAGAAAATCATGCCCCATTCGATTTGGTTGCCGCGGCCATAGCTGGTTGTGTCCATTAATTAATTATGATGCATATTTACATAATGACCAACATAATATGTGCCGCATGCCCCGATATTCAATCGGTGACAATTAAATCCAAAACATAACATTACCAATCAATGGCGGGGCCTTGGCCTTTAGCTCCACACCATGATCATTTACAATATATACATCATATACATCTAATGTAACGGGGTCAAAACCGGGATGTGACATATCATGCTAGATAAAAGGGTTGAAATACATCTACAAGATTACATGTCTAGATATGATACTTAAATTGAATTTTCTAGTATGTACATAATTATATGTAACACTTATATGTACATAGTTATTATTATAGGTAGCAAATTCATATAAGATGGAAGTAGTCCCACATTGCAAATCTTATATTATTAGGAGTTAATATTTAAGTTGGGTAAAAATAAAAATAAAAATTGATGAAACATTATCAAATATTAAGGGAATATCTAACTTATATTTGTATATATACATATACTTATTAATGTGCACAAATTTTAACCTTATGTGAAGTTTTACAAGGTGAAGTCGAAGCACACAACAATACTAATGTTCTAAGAATGTCAAGAGATAGTTGTTACTATAAATTGTAAGTTTTAAGCCTATGCAGAGAAGCAAAGCATACAGATTTTTTTAAGCAAAATAAAGATTACAACACATCATTCACACATAAACACAGAGATTTACCCTGGAAACCCTTAACCGGGAAAACGAGAAAACCTTGGAGTCACACCTCCTATTTTCTCTTCATTACATTATGAAATCCTCACAATACAAAATATAGGTATTCCACAACATCAAAATACCCTAATCCGTTAACCCGGATTAGAAAAAGCCTCCAATCCCTTAACTGGGATTAATGGGATTAAGTTACATATTTTTAGACAAATTCTAAAAATAGCTACAAACAACTATGAATATCCATAAAATCTATAAATAGCCTTTGGGATCGTCGAGCTACAGTGCTGATAGGTGCACCTCCCCTCCATACGCACATACAAAGAATATAACATACCCAACATTGTCACATACCCCAATTTTGTAAAATAATGTTAATTGTTTTAATTTGATTTCCTAAGACATTACGTTAAATTTAATGCTAAGTAGGAACTGATGACTCAGCAGAGTCAAAATAAGTGGAATGCAATTCTGAATATTTTATTATTAATAAATAAAAAGTGGAGACAACAGCTTGGGAGACCTGTTAATAAGAGTGTTACTGGTCAAACTGGTGGAAGGAACTAGGTGGAGAGCAAAAGACAAGTGGCAGCATCCTCAAACACTTCCTATGTTGCAGGTGGCAACTTCCCTACATTTGGGGTCATGATCCTCCAAGCAAGTGGGATGAGAGCAGGTGGCTCAATAAATGACAACTAACCCAAAAAGACCTAGGCAATCTTTTAAAAGTACCCAATGTAGAGAGCTGAGGCTGCTCATATATTTTCCAGGAGAAGAATCATTCACGAGGAATGCACTTCAAGGAATTCATTGGGGAAAAGGAAAAACTGTAAGGAAGGTGTTTTGAGAGATAATCTGCAGTAACTTGGTCTGATACAGCTTGCTAGCTGAGAGAATTTACTGATAAGTTCAGGATTGGTACTGAGTTTTAAGACTAGTACTTGACTATTGCTGCACCTAGTTCCATCCAGGGAGACCAGAGAAAGCTCGGGGGTCCTGAGTAGTCACTGTTTGAGTGCTCTCCAGGAATTGGTAGGGAGGAACGGCCTCCCATTGCTGTTGTCATCCAAGCTCTTAGAACAGGTTCTGTTATTATTTAATTTCTGTGTTATTATATGTGTATGATGGAATGATGCATTGTAGCTTATGATGTAAAGATTTAGATGGTTTAGTAATGAAGTTATTCTTAGTTTGTTTAGTAATAGAATCATTTTGATGAGAAATAAAACCCTACCTGTGTTTTTCCTCATCTGGAGTGATCCAGACCGTACTCTAGCACAGGTGGTGAAATTATAAATAAAAATAGTATGATGAAAATGTAGAATAAAATGTTAGTGGAATTATAGAATATTTCCTTTTATTTTTTATCAGAAGAAATATCTTTTGTACCAGGAGTAGTGTTAAACCTGGACTGAGACTGTTAGTTTATTAGAAATAGAGAAATAAGCTATATTATTCTATTGATAGTAGTATGTGTGGGTAGATAAAACAGTTTTGATACAATATTTACCTTCAGTAATCTTTTTGCTCATTTGAATTCAAAGAAAAGATTATAATAGTTACACTGGAGTAGGACTATACTAAATAAACATGCTGTTTAACTTTACAGTTTATTTCTTCTAGTTTAGGATAATTTAACTACTATATGTCTAACAACAAAACTAAAAGTAGGAATAGTTAAATATTGATTTAATTCTACTGTCGAACCAAGCTGGTTTTAGATTCTATGTATGATTAGTAATGTAACTAATTCATTCATTATTTGTTTACCTAACTGAGCTCGAACAATATCTAGAGCTGTTAATCTATCTTTCATAAAGTTTAAATGAATATTACAATATATTTACGAGTTAGATCATAGGTAGTTTGTTAATTGTTTTATTTTATATATACTAACATCATAACATAATAAAATAAATACTAAGAGTACTTTTATAAAGTATTTAGCACAGATGGCATAAGAAATAGACAACATAACGCTATCTCTCTATACACTTACAAAATAAACTAAGTATAAATAACAATAGGAGCAATAGTACTCACAGGGAAGATAAAATCCTTATTATAATAAACAATGATATACTTTCTTATTATATACTTTATAGGGACTAAGTATGCAGGTAATATACAAATTATAGGAACAATATTATTATGTAATTAAAGTAATGTTCTGATCTTATTATTGTAAACCTGAAATAAAATATAAATTATGTACTCAAGATTAACTGACAGTTACATAAGAACTTCATTAAAAACATAAAGACCTTATATTCCGAAGGGCATAAACTATATAACAACATTTACAATTCTTTTAATAATAAAGTAAATCAATATAAAAACAATGTACAGAAACCCTAGCAGTTAATAATTTCAATAATTTACAGAGTGTAATTTAGATATGTTAGATTACAGGAATCTAAGTAACAGAACTTAGATATGCTCATTATGCCGAGCTTAAATAATATATTTATAACACAAGTAAAACAAATAAATTTTTGTACTATACTGTAAACGAAAAGATGTTTTTCAAAAGAGACTATATAGACACCTTTATATCATGGAGTTAGGGTAAAAACCCTATATTACCAAAATTATATCAGAAGTATGAAATCGAGGGTTTAAGCTCTTTTCCAAATGTGCCTCTCGGCCTTAAAAAAATCCACAGAGTGAGGATTTTACAGCCTTTCCATCATTTACATGTTTATATACACAGTAACAGTAATAAAAACCAACATTTATAGTCACAGTCGGATTCGGAGAGCCCTGCATAACGCAAGGGTATTATGATCCTCTAAAAACAACAAACTAAGTAACAGGGTAAAATGAAACCGCAAGGGTTGCAGGCCACGACGACCAACCCACAATTTCCCAAATGGACCAAACAAGGAGGAATTGCCATGGTTAAACTAGGCTTACCCGTGAAACAGAAACTGTTGCCTCAGCCTCGCACCAACCACGCAGAGGGGAGGGCCGATACCTATAGTTAACAAATAAACGATAATATTAAAACTTGTATGCCGAATAAACATTTATATAATAAAACAAGACATCACAGTAAGGAAGGATTAACAGCCTTCTTACCTAGAATTTTATTGATGCGCGACCACCCACGAGCAGTAAAACAACCACCAGCGCGAGGAGAAGGAAACCCTTCATTCACTGCGAGAAAGAAGGAGTTACAACCCAGCAAACAACCTATAGTAACGAATAATAGGAACAGTAATCCAGCAAGTAAATATGCTGGGATTGTCGCTTTACTTCCAGCCAAAACAAAACACAGTTCACTGCAAAACCCTATGCCCTGGCAAATCTAAATTGAAGGACCACGACTCTTAGTGCCAGGCCAAGGAGGAAGGAACTCCTTACAGTCGAAAGGTTCGGGATTAATATAACTACGGTGGTGAAACCCTGAAGGAAGAACCGCTGGCCTATATCCAAGCAGCAGAATTTTTGGTGACAGTACTCTCTACTGTGCATTCGGGACGAGCTCACAAGGTGAAAAACAAGCAGGAAGACTACTAGCAGCAGGATGCAAGTGACAGTGTAGAAGAGAAGGTCGCAGCAGAGTGACAGAAGCCCGAAGGGGATGGAGAGAATGACAAGCTAGGGTTTGCTGCTGTCCATTTAACTATGAAATACATGGATACGATGATGCCACATTACCAAATAAATAATTTACATGCTGTGGGTAGAAACGTATAGTCCCGGCGAACATTCTACCAAGAGAATGATTTCCAATCATTTGGTAAATCAAAGGTTCCACTTTATTCCTTGTTGCAATGTCAACCTATCATGCACGTAGTATGGAAAAACATAAGATTCATTACTATAAACACTTTGCCATTGCCATCATCAAGGTCGTGGGGATTATGACGACCCTTTTACTTTATAATTTATGGTATCTATAAACTTAAGTCAAGTTTAATATTATGTATATCATAGCGTGGATCTTTACCAAAGTGTGACCTAAACTTATACTTGTAAAGGAGGCATGTAATCTTAGTTTGTATAACGTAGATCAAGGGTAAACAATAGTTTTATTATGGCACGTTTTATGTTTCGTAACCCTTTTATCTATGTTTGTATAGTATCCTTACCTTAAACTATAATAGTTATGATAGGGGTTAAGCCTCTTATTCTTTTAACAAAAGATTCATCAACTTAAAAATTAGGCCTTAAAACTATTATGTTTGGCATTTTATCAATGGTTATAATCCATGAAAGACATGCCCTTTTTACATCTATGAAAGGAATGGTATAAAGCCCATTTACAATAAGATATCTATCTTACTAAAGATAAGCTTTAGTTATGCTTTGGAGCAGTTGTTGTGTAAAACCTTAAATGGGTAAACAAAGGTGTTAAGCATTTTAGTAACTATCAGATTTTAACAATAAATAACCTTTTGATGATTAATAACACTAACTAAATAGGTTATGTGTAAATAAAACTCTATGCATCAACACTAGTATATCCTTTTCAAAGAGCAGTTTGAATAAATATGTAAACCCGTTAAATTTCAAAGCTTGAAAATGGGAACAGTAGTACGTAAATCCTGTATCAATATAAACTAAGATCATATCAAGCAATAGCCAAGTCGATCATGACGTAATTAGTAACTACGCACATTTTAAATTAGACCATTGACTTAATAACTTTGCCATTCTTACTATGTTTGTAAAGAAATATTTAAGGAATTTTACACTTGACGACTATGATAGATATTGGATAGTTCAGTAAGCATTAAGAACTATAAATTTACATCTACTAGAAAGAAGGACAGTTCAATGATTTTACCTCGATAAGCTTTGGAATTTGATTAGCATCTATATTCTTTACTGAGTTATTATTGTGCAACGAACTTATATCTGAATGCTTTAGATTTAATGACAAGAAGCACCCAAACATCTTACCTGTAGTTTGTAAGAACAAGAAAACTTTCTGCATTAGCTCGAAAGGTAAGTAAGCCCAGAATTTGATGACAGTTCCACCTTGTGGTCGCAAAGAGAAAACAAGTCAGTAAACTGAAAAGAACTGTTCTATAAGATAAACATAATCAAATAGATAATTCAGATAATGAATTCAGTAACATATAACTAATTAAACAATTAGTTGTCTGCATTTATGAAAATTTTCTGTATTTTTAAAAATTTTAAATTTTTCGGAAAATCTGGGGTTTTGACAAACATTCTCCCACTTGTTGTTTCCTTTTCATAGTAATGAGTCATGTACTCATAAAGTCATGGGTTTAGGGAATCAATGTCCATAGATTCTCTACACCAAGAGAACTTATCTGTACTAATAGACTTTGTTAATGAGTCTGCAACATTTTTCACAGTGTCAACCTTCTCTAGCAGCACCTTCTTGTCTTCAACCATATCTCTCACAAAGTGATATTGCACATCAATGTGCTTTGTCTTAGAATGATAAGCAAGGTTATTTGATAGGAATATTTCACTTTGGCTATCACAATCTAACCTTACACCTTTCTATACAAACCCAATACCTGAACACAATCTTTGCAGCCACACAGCTTCTTTGCTTGCATGAGTGGCTTCCATGTATTCAACTTTTGTAGTTGAGAGTGCAACTATAGCTTGTATCTTGCTCATCCAACTGATAGCTCCTCCAAATAGGTTAAATACATACCCACTTGTATATTTTCTATGATCAAGGTCTCCAGCCCAGTCTGCATCAACAAATCCATGTACATCTATTACTCTGTTTGGTCCAGGTCTTCCTTGGTAGCATATTGCATAATATGTGGTGCCACATATATATCTGAAGACCCTCTTTACAACTGTCCAATCCTCCTTTCCTTGTTTTGACATATATCTACTCAAAACTACTGCTGCATGAGCAATGTATGGTCTTGTATAGACCATTGCATACATCAAACTACCAACTGCACTGGCATATGGAACCTGTGACATGTCTTCTTCTTCTTCCCGTGTCTTGGGACACTGCTCCATAAATAACTTTACACCTACAGGAATAGGAACCTTGACCGGATTACTTTCTTGGATGTTAAATCTTTGTAGTACCGTCTCAACATATTTTCTTTGATTTAAACTGATCATTTGGTTTGCACGATCTCTTCTTATCTCCATTCCCAGAATGAAGTTTGCAGCACCGAGATATTTCATATCAAACTTGGAGGACAGCTGAGATTTCACCTCCTTTATAAGGTCTTTGTTGTTTCCAATAAACAACATGTCATCAACATACAGAGCTATGTTAATGAAGTGATCACCAACCTATTTGGAATATACACAGTGATCAACTTTGCTTCTCACAAACCCCAATCCAATTATGTATTTGTCAAACTTTTGGTACCACATCCTTGGAGATTGCTTTAGACCATAAAGGGACTTCTTTAGTTTACATACCAACTCATTATTTCCCTTTACTATGAACCCTTTTGGTTGTTTTATGTATATTTCTTCTTCCAGATCCCCATGTAAGAATGTTGTCTTCACATCCATTTGCTCTACTTCAAGATCAAAAGTAGCAGCAATAGAAAGGAGAAATCTAATAGAAGTTAATTTTGCAACTGGAGAAAATATTTCACCAAAATCAATCCCCTCTACCTTGGAATATCTCTTTTCTACCAAGCAGGATTTATACTTATCCACTTTACCTTCTGCATTCAACTTCTTTTTAAATAACCATTTTCTCCCAACGACTTTTCTCCCAGCTAGTAACTGGACTAGATTCCAAGCTTCATTTTTGTCCAAGGAATCCATTTCTTCATCCATGGCCTTTTTCTAGAGATCACTATCCTATGAATTAACATCTTCCTTCACATTTCTAGGATCATCATAAGTAATAGACATAGCAAAATGAGAGCAAAAATCAGGAGGGGAATACCTTTATGGTTGCCTTATTTTTCGAGATGATCTCCTCAAAACTGGAGTATGAGCTTCTTCTTCTTTTGATTCTGGTTCTTCTATTGTGTCATATTCTTCACCTTCTAACTTAAACTCTATTTTCTCTGGTTCCTTTTCCATTGGATTCACTTTCTGTCTGGGGACTTCTTTGACCTCTCGAAACACAACATCTCAATTGTAAACAATCTTCTTAGTTATAGGAGTCCAAAGCTTCTACCCTTTCATACCATCTTTATAGCCAATAAAGATACACTTCTCGGCTTTGTTATCCAACTTGCTCCTTTCATCCTTTGGAACATGTACATAAGCATCACAACCAAAAAATTTCAGACGCTTAATAGAGGGTTTCTTACTAGTCCATACCTCTTGTGGAGTTTTATCAATCAATGTTGATGTGGGTGATCGGTTTACCAAGTAACATGCAGTCTCCACTGCTTCTGCCCAGAATTCTTGTCCTATCCCATCACTACTTACCATTCTCCTTTCCTTTTCCATCAACGTCCTATTCATCCTCTCAACAACTCCATTTTGTTGAGGTGTGTATGGAGTAGTCTTTTCCCTTTCTATACCACACTTCTTACAAAAGTTCTCGAATTCATTCCCATAGAACTATCCACCATTATCTGTCCTCAATAGCTTTATTTTCTTTTCTGACTAATTTTCTACAAGAGCCTTAAATTCTTTAAACTTGGCAAATACTATAGATTTTTTTCGAAGGAAATAAATCCATATGTTCTTTGAAAAATCATCTATAAATGAAACATAATACACAGATTTTCCTAATGATGGAACATGAACAGGTCCAAACACATCACTATGTATTAATTCTAGAATTCCCTTTGCTCTTGTAGCAGTAGATGCAAATCTTACTCGATTTTGTTTTCCATATATGCAATGTTCACAGAAATCAAAATCTAGAGTGCAATCAGTCATACCTTCAACCATACCTTAACCTTGTAATGCTCGAAGTCCCTTTTCTTCGATATGCCCCAATCTTTGATGCCATAGCATTATCTTGCCTCCTGATATAGTCAGGGTTTTGTCATCTCTACCTCCTTCCTCCAGCACAACAGAATTGTTACATTCATCAATGATGGGTTTTCCCAATAGTTTGTACATAGTTCCATACTGAACTCCCCTCATCAATACCATTGATCCTCGAACCATTTTGCAACCACCACCATCTCCACACAAAGTCTTTACACCTAGAACATCCATGTTTTCGATAGATATCAAGTTTCTTACTAGATTTGGAATGTGTAGCACTCGAGGCAGAGTTCTAATCACTCCAGGGAGAGTTCTAATCCTTCCATCCTTCAGTTTTAACTTGACTCTACCATGTCCAGTGATACTGGCTGGTGAATCATCTCCCAAGTACACATCTCCTCCATTGTACTTTTCATATTTACAGAACCACTCCCTATGAGGGGTCATATGACATGCCGCACCTGAGTCAATCAACCATGTATCGCGTTTTGAAGGATTACCCATGGAATCTAGGTACACATCCCCTCCTTCTTCTGAGGAGTTCTTTGCCTCTATGGAAGGGGTATCCTCATATCCCTTTGCTTTCTCAACATTATTAGATCTCCAATCCTTTTATAGCGCCCAGCTTTATCGCATTTCCAACACTTCCTTATTCCTTTTCCTGGGGATTTAGATCTCCCCCCAGATCCTTTATTTTTGTTTCTCTCCTGGGGGCGACCTCTCACAGACAAGGGATTCATGCTACGATTATCCATGGTTTTCCGCCTCATCTCTTCTGATAGTAGGGATGATACAATTTCATCAAATTCTAAGGTCACCTAGCTAGAACTACCTATTGCAACAATTAGGTTGTCCCAGGAATCCCACAAAGAACACAATAACATAATACATTTATCTTCTTCAACCATTTTAATACCAACAGAGGTTATCTCACATACCAAAGTATTGTAGACATTCAAATGCTCTGTTACAGTGTCATTCTCATCCATTCTGAGGTGAAACAACTTCTTTTGTAGAAACAGCTTGTTCACTAGGGATTTTGATTGATAAAAACTCCCTAGTTTTTCCCATAGCTTTACTGCACTATCTTCACTAGATACGTTCAAGAACACAGAGTCTGATAAGAACAATCGTATTGTACTCCTCGCCCTTCTTTCTAATTTATCCCAATCATCTTGTGACGTTGTAGTGGGTTTCATACCCAGATCCATAGCAATCCACTATTCCCGATGTACCAGAAGATCCTCCATTTTGAGCTTCCATAGCTCAAAATTCTGGCCATTAAATTTCTTGATCTCAATTTTTGAAGTGCTCACCATTCTCTTTCAATGCAAAAATCAACATTGCAAATCTCCCATTGAACCCAGGTTTATCACAGACCCGAGATCTATCAACCGCGTCGAACCCTTAGCAGCAAAGTCGTCCCGCTGATGCCAAAATCGAGCTCTGATACCACATGTAATTTTTAAACCTGTGCAAAGAAGCAAAGCATACAGATTCTTTTAAGCAAAATAGAGATCACAACACATCATTCACACATAAACACAGAGATTTACCCTGAAAACCCTTAACCGAGAAAACCAGAACACCTTGGAGCCACACCTCCTATTTTCTCTTCATTACATTATGAAATCCTCACAATAAAAAATATAGGTATTCCGCAACATCCGAATACCCTAATCCATTGACCCAGATTAGAAAAATCCTCCAATATTTAACCGGGATTAAGTTACATAATTTTAGACAAATTCTAAAAATAGCCACAAACAGCTATAAATAGCCATAAAATCTATAAATAGCCAAAAGGTGCCTTTGGGATCACCGAGCTGCAGCACTGGCATGCGTACCTCCCCTCCATACGCACATGCAAAGAATATAACATACACCCAACATAAATAAAGCATGCACAATAATTATGACAAAAATTGTGCACTATTCCACAATATTGTAAAAGTTGATGATGTCACTTATAGAAATCATATACGAAAATGATTAGGGATTCCTTTGAAAAATGAGTTATTAATTAAATTATTTCAGTAAAATGATAATGATTGATTGAGATTATGAGAAAATAGAAATTATGAAAATAATCTATATGGAAGTAGATAGAATGAATGCTGAAATTAAAATGTAGAAGTATGAAAAACTTTAAGAAAGCGTAAAATAATTGAGAATACATACTAAATATCATGAAAAAAAAAGGTTGAAATTGATATGAATGACAAAATGTGTTTTCCTATATGATACAATTCTTATTATAAGCGCTTTATATATGAGGTATCAATACGAATATTTATACATGTCTAGAAGTCTATCATATTCAAAAGGAAGCAATATAAAAACATAGACTTGAAATTAGAATTGAAATTTAAAGGTTATATATGAAATGGGTAGAGACATATAATATATGTATTAAAACATTTACACTAACTTGGGTACAAAGTTCTTTTGAAGAAGGGGTGTATGTAATGCCCCATTTAAAGGAGTTTACTTATTTATGCTAGATAAAATTAAGTAATACATTTGATTGCAATAGAACATGTTCATTGTTATGCAATGTGATCATAAGATACAATTTTATATATATATATATATATATATATATATATATATATATATATCGTTCGTTTATTTATCTTGCTTTGTATTATCTATGAATATGACTCTTAGTTATACAAAGATAATGTATCATGTGGTGTGCATGATGTTGTGATGTTGATTGATTATAAGACGTTTAAGTTATAATAGGAAAAATATTTAATCAATGTTATCTCACATATTACTGATGGTTTGTCTAGTGTGGCAGGAAACTACCAGCGCATGTTGACGCAAGGTTGCAACAATGTATACAAGGACTCCTGAATGAGTCAAATCTTTGTAACGTTTATGATGAGAAATTTTATATCATGATTTATGATTTTGGAAAAAATTAATGCACATGATTGTTGGTATGTGTGCATGCACAGAGATAATGCTTGCCAATGAACCCACATATGGGTAATGGGGATTGTATAGGGGAATGTACCAACATGAATAGCACTTATTTTCCATGCGATGGGTTGAAAAGAGAGAGAGTCTTTTCGGCATGATATGCATGTTTCCATGAGGGTAGGTCACAGACTCGGTCACTCAAGAGGATTAATTGAGGGGAACGCAATAAGGTGTCGACCTTATTCCTCAGTAACCACTAGTCTCTCCATAGTGCTGATAGGACTGAGTTAACATGGTATTAGCCATCGTATGAACTCCCCACCATGGAAAATGTGATATTTTAAGGGAAATAATATTGTCATGGCACCCTTGATATCACCGTGATAAAGAAGTACAATTAATGAAATATAACACTAAAAAGATATAAGGTGCTCTAATGATATTTAAATAGATAATAAATTCATGAGCTAAAAATATATCAAAGAATGTATGTAATAATAGGAAACATCACATACACAAGAAAATAGAGAAAGTAATTACTAATTAAAATATTGGAAACACAAATGCACACACAAAGATAGGAGAGAAAAGAAAAAAAATCGAGGAAACATTTTGAATGAAAATAGGAAGAATTAAGGAAAGAAATGATAAAATAAAATTTAAAAAGTGTAAGAAAAGAAAAGTGGAAATTGCATATGCATATGAGAATGAAATGCACAGAAATGGAATTAAGATGAGTTTAGAATAGAAATAATAAATAGTATTTCACATAAGAAAAAGAGAAATATAATCTCAAATGGCTATAAATAAGAGAAGAGGGATTTTCACTCAAATAATTTTTTCTTCCCTAATATTGGATGGAGGAAATACCATCAATTTGAGTTTGAATGTGACTGTGGAGAGTTTGGTTAGTCAGTTTGTGAACAGGATTGGGAGACCCCTTAATGAATCTATGCATTCTAATCGTGCTAAAGGTATTTCCATACAATCCTTGTTGCAGCTCGGGGGATCCTAGGGAAATAATAGTACGCTAGGAGTGGTAGCATGGTCAACCAGTGGGGTTATATTCATTGAAAGCTAATTCGAGGATTGGATTTCTCAAAATCATGTGTTCATCGATGATGGAACAAAGCCCTTAGCCTCAACAGAAGATCAAGAAAATCAATAACATATTGAACCTTGAATCAGGTTCAATGTATTGCTTATTTCATGTTATATATAAAATAGTATTCCTTTGGCGTGTTTGCATTTGTTTAGTATTTTGTAGCATTTCATTCATAATATATATTGAATAAGAATTTCTTGAAGTATGGGGTCTCACAATAAACAAAAGAATAATAATATGAAGATTAAGGGCTCTATGGAGCCACAAAAGTACATAGAGAAATGTATTGACTTACTTGTCCTTGCCATAAAGAAATTGTTTGGAATATATGTGCCTAGGTTGAGGATGATTTCGCCATAAACAAAAAAAACAAAAAAAAATAGAGTCATTACAAACTCTGATTATAAGTGTAATGTTGAATGAATATACAATAATTTGGTCATGTACTATGACTTATCTATAGTTTCACTACAAGAACCACGATATTACCTTAGCAACTGTGTTGGTTTTGTAGTGTTGGCCATCGTAGGGTCCATTTATAGAGGTCATAGATACGACCAGGTTGGTTTAATAACCCATACAACAAACTCCAAGCAAATAAAGAAAATTTGAGTTAAAAAACACAAAACCGTGTGGAAAACCAAAACCATTAACAAGTAATGAAAATGAAAACAAAAGGATTAAGTCCAATACCTGTTTAAGTGTAGTACTAGACTTAAAACTAGGTGAAATACTTGAGATTCAGTACACCTCTCATAGAGAAACTTGCAGAAGAAATATTCACCACTTGGTCAAATAATTTTACCATAGAGAGAGAGATCAAAGCTTTCAATACAAACCCAACTAGTAACAAGTTGGCTATCAAGTTATTTTCTCGCCAAGAATCTCGATAAGCCATACTACAGAGATAAGTAATGTTGTTAGTGTAAAATGAAAAATGTTCATATAATGTGTTCATTAATACATGTTTTGGAAACCTTACCTTCATAATCAGAAATACCTTAAAGAAAATTGTGACAAAAGCTGTAAATGTTGAACTTTGGATTAAATGGCAAGAAAAAAATTGAATAGAAGTGAACGCAATGGGAAAGAACACCATGTTTTGAGTAGTCCTTCCTTCGACTTAGGGCTCCTGAAGGACTTCCGCATAACCTTCATGCAAGATGGGATTCATGCAGGTGTCCATGTGACCTTCATACATGGTAAATAAAATGTTATAAAAGTGGTTTCACAGAGTTTGATCACAAGTGCACCACCAAATTTCAACACAAATCGAGTCCGAGTGTCAAGAGCATTGAGGGAGAGTAAGAGATGGATTTTTAGTGACATGCAATAACCATGACAAGGAATGATGACACTCTCCTCCATTAATACCACTGCAGATAATATATTGTACATGTTAGACACCACTAACCACCATTACTGATGCTAATGTCACTGCGTCACCGTGTCCTGGGACATAAAAACATAGGCAAATGTCACTGGTATCTAACCAATAAAATGATATTTAAATACAAATTTAAAAATTTCAAATAAATAAATAATATTTGTACTATAGTCTAACATTAGGGAAATGCAAATATAGAAAAATTAAAAAAATAAATTAGTTCACCTTCATGAATCATATATATTCCTTGTTGTCAACATAATAAAGGGCATGTCAATGTGGATAGTTCTAATTGGCATCTAGAGAACACTCCCCATGCTAGAGTAAATGACTTGAACATTCTAAGTATAATGACAAACAATGATAAGGGATGTTTATTTGTTAGTGTGGGTTCAGGCCACTCATGTGATGAATAGGAAGATGAAGAATCCAACATGGTATGAGATGATGAAGGTTCATGGAAACACAAACTAAAGGATACTAGAGGTGGTTGTCACTTGGTGTTTTCTCCTTATTAGTTCTCCGAATCATGTGGGGAGCAATGGTTCGTTGTCTAAATTCTCTCCAACTACTCTAACTCCATAGAAAAGGTTCTTCTCATATATTTTTCATGTAAGAACATAAATACCATGATAGAAAAGGGAAATTTCCACCTTGAATATATGAAAAGGAAAATTTTATTCCATGGAGAACCTAAAGCTAAGGGAAATTCAAGTACATACTTATATCATGTAGAAATTGGACTTCATAGAGGCTGAATGTGTTGCATTCATTACGGTCAATTAGGATTTGAAAATTGTAGTAGTGAAAGATGAGCATGAAACAAAAGATAAAGGACCCAACAACCTTTTAAGAAACATTTTAGCACAATTTATCATTCTAAAGTGTGACTCGAAAGATGAAGAATAACTTAGTTTTCTATTTGAGAATGAATAATAAGTTTTCTACCATTCACGTTCTTTTAGGCCATACACACTTGTCCATGTAGCCCCAAGTATAGGGTTAAATTCAAAACTAATTTGTGTTCCATGCTTAAAAAAATTTATTATATTAATATTCAACCTTGTTATCTTGAATGTTATCTTTTTGACATCATTGTTTTAACTATGATGGAAGATATTCTATTTTAACAAGGGACACATGGTGGAAATGTCCCTGACATTGTCACATGTTGTTGCAAGTTAACTTGAAAGTAAACTAGCAATTTTGCAATAGCGATAGAGCTTCATGATATTTTAAGTCTACAAATTGTAAAAAATCACAACAAAGAAACCTCAATTACATGGTTATAAATCCATAATTCAAATCCTATCTTAAAACAAGCCCTTGGAATTATGAGGGACGAGAATGCTATTGAAAAGAGCCATAAGGTGGAAATGTCTAAAACATTGCAGTAGAAATGGTTGGTTGTTTGTAATTGCAAACAACTCCATTGCATAGTAGGAGGGATCAGATTTAAAAGAGGAAATTTCAATTTAAAATGGGCCTCACAAAAATAATACAAATTCCATGTCATCATGTATTAGCCAATCAAAATTCTTTAAAATTCAAAAAGGGAGCACCTCTTAAACAATTTTTTAATACAAATTTGGGGATAGGTATCATAAAAAAAACTACTTTTTTTGTTCACATTTTCGACATATCTTTCTGTGTTTTTACTCAAATTTCGATCGGGAGAGCTCATTGGATGCGGAATTAAATTACGCATCCAAGGAGTACCCACTCAACAAGCTTTTGATAGGCCACTCTACCTCAAAAACAAGAAATACCAGAAAAAAACATGATGATGATGTCATAATCACGTCTTTTTTGGTATTTTTTGTTTTTGGGGTAGCGAGGCCCATCAAAAGTATGTTGAGTGGGTAATATCTAGATGCAGAATTTAATTCCGCATCCAACGAGCTCTCCTGATCAAAATTTGAGAAAAAACACAGGGAGATATGTCGAAAATACGAACAAAAAAGTAGTTTTTTTTCTTCCTCCAAAATTAATAAATATTATTTTATTAATTTTCCTTAGGAGGCCCATTTTGAGTTGAAATTTCATCTAATGATTATGTACTTGATTGAAATGAAGTATCATAATTATCTAAATGTTATAAATAAATAAATAAAACAAATAAAAAAGACACCACATTTGCAATAAGAATTCTAAAATACTAGAAAACAAGATTTGTCATATGGGATTATTTTATAATCTATGTTAGGGTGTAATTCTTCTCCAACTTTTTAAGGTAAAGTAGGCATCTATTTGTTGTAGTGAAGGTTACTTTATGGGGCAACTAGTTCTATAATAATCATTATTTTATAAATCCTCTATATATTGATATATATGGGAAAGTAGAAAACAAAAAACCAAGTAGTTCTTACCCAACATCAAACACCTAAAATCAATTAACATAATGAAAACCAACCACAAGTTTAGTATTTGGTTACAACATAAAATTATATATACATCAACAAGCCCGTAGTAAAAATCAGTTTGAAGGATGCAAATTGCATATGTATATCCCGTTGCTTTCATTTACCCATCTTTAATGCCCTATTTTGGAATTGAAAGTGCCATAGGTTTGACCCTCTGTTCCTTGTTGTCTACATGTTTATGTACCATTTTGCACCAATATTCTACCAAATCATGCTGACTAACATGCCTTTAGCTTTCAATGTTCATAACATTGCCTTCCTCGAATAACACTGTGCAAAGAGAGTAAAACATCAAACTGATTTTTCATTGCGCTCTGCATCTGGTTTTGAATAGCTGCTAGGGTTTTCCAAGGATGAGCTCGACAGGAGGAGGGTCGCCTCGTCCCCCTCCTCCACTTCCACCCTCCGCTGAAGAAGTCGCCTTTGCCCGCCTGGTTAAATCGAATGGGAAGAAGCATTAGAGAGAATTTGAGGTAAAAAATGGGCCTCAAAAGGACCAAAATGTACTATAAAAAACAACCAATTACATTCTAGTAGATGACATCATCCCCCATGGTTG